>RJWM01006422.1:0-86880 GCA_004363535.1 Dasyprocta punctata
GAAATCTACTTATGATTTGGCATTGGATAGGTTGCAGCTTGTGAGTTGTAATGAATGGGTAAGAGAACAATTTTACAAAATAGACTGTGAGATAGTGATATGGCATGTATGTGTGTGTACTTAGAAACTTTTCTCCATGAATTAGTTTCCTGAATTCACCTAATCATATATAAGCAGATCCAAAACTTGAATTGTGTTCAAATTATCCTGTAATGTAACAACCATATTTTAACAAATTCATGTTTTTAAAATAAGCATTTGAGCTGAAACAAAAGTAGCATGCTTTCATATTCAAAAAATAAATTTAAGTGACTAAGGTATTTTCTTAGCTTGTCTCATGTTTCTCAACAGACTATTTAAGGGGATGATTCATTTAGCTTTCAAACTGTATCTCCATATCATTTTGTCTTTTTGGAAATCAGAAACATTTTTAAAATTTTGTTTTGAATTTCCTTTTTACTGGGAACCACAACTTAGTATCTAATGAAATCCTCATTTAATAATACCTGGGATGATTACTTAAACATACTTTTGTTTTACTTTAGTAGGAATAATAAATACTCAGCATTTTAAGGGGGTGATATTTTGCTTGATTTGTTATTTCACATTGCATATATATATATATAAATATATATATATAAAATATATATATATAAAATATATATATGTATGACCTAATCACTTTCAATCCATCAATATGTAATATTATAATTTGTCAATATTCAATAAACTAAAAGTATATGAAAGGAATGACTGGAAAATGTATAAATATATATAAAGAGAACTATGAATTTTTAGGTATCATGGTACATTGTGAAACCCTAAATGAAAAGATTACATGAGTTCCAAATTGCTTCATTTTAGTCATTTAAGAACATTGGTCCAACGGTGTGTTTTATATTCCTGTCTGGCCTCCTTTGGCTCATTTTCATTCTACTGATATTCTCCAATAAAACTTGTGCTGCCTGTATCCCAAACTATTCTCATTTGTGTCACTTTGTTAGAATGGATGTCTGTTTAAAGTGAAGAAAACTCTTAATCTATGCATAACACCAAGTCAAAGTCCACTCCATTTACAAAAGCTTCATTGACAAAAATCTTTAAGCAGTTTATTTTTTTCCAACATACTATCTTATTTCCATAGAGCCTGTGGTTATCTTTTGTCTGCTTTCTAGGCACCACTGAAATTTGTTTTGCTGTATGCTATTTCTGCGTTTTCCTCGTTTCCTTATTCTACATGAAAATTAAACTATGAAGGGTCCTTTAGTATTTTTCTTGAACAGAAGGCCTTTCAGTTTAGGTTTCAATTGGAAATATTTTTCTAGTCACAAATTTAAATATCACTTAACTTCCTCTGTGAAATGTTGTTTTAATGAATGTGAATTTTATTTAAATAAAATGAGTTATGGTGCTTCTATTCTAATAATTAATGTAAAGCTGGCAAAGTTTTATTGGAAATTAT
This sequence comes from Dasyprocta punctata, assembly GCA_004363535.1. NCBI lineage: Eukaryota > Metazoa > Chordata > Mammalia > Rodentia > Dasyproctidae > Dasyprocta > Dasyprocta punctata. The sequence goes on from RJWM01006422.1 coordinate 1,463, forward strand.
TTTAACATAATTGACTTTTCTGAAATAATGTAAGGGAATACAGAATATGGCTAACTTTATACTGATTTTTTTAATTTTAAAGAACTTGATTGTTACTAGCATTATTGAACAAATTGGTTTGAGAAATAATATGAAATATCAAGAATATTAACTGTTTCATTTCCAAGAAATTATAGTATGTCATTCTGAAAATCTAAGACCATGTCAAATATCAGGTAGCAGAATGGGAAAGTTCGTTGTTCTATTGTTTTATCAGTGCATCAGCTAAATGTATTCTTATACACACATGACCTTGTTCTTTGAACAGAAATAGTGGAAATAATTATTAAATGTGATTGTTGATGCTATTTTGATATTAGTTTAACACACTAGATCTTATACATTGCCAATATTCACTTATATAATATGTAAATTGTGCTCTTAGGCAACATCTCTGCACATTTTCGTGAGTTCCGAACCCATCTTCTGATTTGGAAATGCTTTAAGATACCTTCGGATTTCAAGAGGTGTTCATTATTTATCTTTATAAATGATCAGCTTCTTTCAAAGTTCCTAATAAGTCCAATAAGCCCGCTATTCTTCATGCAGGCAAGTGTGTGAGCATGGCTTTTGTTCTTTCAATTGCAGGAGATAAATGGGAACAAAGATTAATTTTTGAAAGCTTTGTTGAGTGTATCTCTTATTTGATAATCGGACAGCATTTTAGCTGAATAGAAAGAAAATGTACAGCACTTTATATCCTTTATGAAATGAGATTACTTTGCCTTCCTCATCTTAAAGCACCCAGGAAAGGCAACTAAAGAGTTCATAAAATTAGTTCAGGAATTCATAAATATGGAATGGTATTAGTTTTCAAATTCCCTTCTTTTAATTTTGGAATAATGTATATTTTGTATGTATGGAAATTTTTCCTCACTGGTAATTTTTATTTATGTGTGTTGTAAAAGCTGATTCCTCTTTTTGTGTTGGAGGCTTATAAGGGTATGTTTTTGTCAGTGATCATACTTTTATAGAGTGCCAGAATTAGGCTATATAATTTGGTTTATGAAAAGCTGGCAGGGCACCACATATATAGAAAGATTCAATGTGCAATTTTTGATGATGTTATGATGATGGCTGATGTCTTTTTTATCTGTGCAGTACAATAATTTGTTATGGCTTTAATCTCTCAGTACAACAAAACAAATCTAACAGGAAGCCATATGGAATATTCATGTATTCTTAACATGAATGTTTGATAGATTTTATACAGCATGAGCAAAATTTCACAACTTATCTTCAAAGTTTAAAAATAACAAGTCAATACATAAATCTAATAGAATACTGAAAAATATATGCACTTGTAAAGCCTAGGCTTTATATTTTATGCTATATTTATTAGCAGAGTATCTGTCGCTTGATTCACTGAAAATCTGTGGTGATTAAATAGTAATTGAAAGAAATTGCCAGCATGTAATTAGCTTTTTCAAATAAACTCTACCAGGAGTAAAGTAACCATAGAGTAATCAATACATACATTGTAATTAAAAAGAATAGAGCAGTAAATCTTACAAAAGTTGTTAAAAGATTTGAGCAAAAATGTATTTGTTGATATTATGAGACATTGGTGAATTTCAGTTCTGAGTCTCATTAGGACTCCTTGTAACTGGTATTTTAAAAACTTACAAATACAAATTTTATATATCTATGGGGCACTGATTTTATTTCCTAAATGCATACATTACTGTCAGCAATTTTAAAAATGTTATTCTTCTCTTCTTATATACTTAGATACCTGATATTTTGTAGTCATTTTCTAATGTAGCATTTTACTTTTTCCTTTATTCTTTTGCCTTTTGCTTATTAGTACTTCATACTTTTTAATTAACACTGTTTATTTGACTTAAATATGTATTTAATATTTAACTTAGCCTAGTCATACAATACATTTGGTCAGTATTAACTGTTAAATTAAATTTAAAGAATGAGGCTATATAGCAAGGCATGGAGGAATTTGCCTGTAATCCCAGAAATCTGGGAGGCTGAGGTAGGAGGATCACATGTTTAAACACAATCCTGGCATCTTAATGCCTTGGTAAAATGTTTCTATGTAAGTTAATGAAAAAAAAAAGAATGAATGAGTGAATGAATGAGGCGGTAACTCAGTATATATATATATATATATATATATATATATATATATATACATATATGTATATATGTATACATATATATAAATTCCATTACCTCTGCTCAAATCTGGTTTATGTTCATAAGTCATTTTTCTATAAATTAGGAAAAAATGTTTTTCCTTCCGAATGGATGAAACTCTTCAAGTGGAAAGCCTATTGAACAACCAGTACTTTGTGCAGAGGAAAAATGATGTGGGAATTCTGACTTGCAGAACAGAGCACAAGCTTTGTTCCGCCTTTTCCATTTCACTTGCTTAAGTATCTCTGCATTGTCACATGCGTACACAAAGTGTCTTTCCCCTGAGAGTCTCTCTAAGGACATATTCAATGACTTGAAAGTTCATGCATGCACATGAGCACCCTGCTTGTATCACTATGACCCTTTACAGTACAGGTTAAATTTCTCCCTTAGAGCCTTCTTTTTCTGCCTAACTCTTCGAATAATTTCAAAGTGAAAGCTAGTAATAATGTCATAAAATGAGGTTACAACCTATTAGTTTATTTGGCCAAACTTTTTACACATGTTAAATCTAACATCCCTTTTCTGATAAGTGCTTTTTCACTTACAGAATAACTCCTTTTTGGTAGTAATACCTCTATACTGAGAGGATACATTTTATTTCCTTTTATTTCATTTACTGAATGTTTTTAAGCACAAGTGTTAGCACTCACAGCCTGGAATGCGAGCTGCCTGTGAAGATCTTCACACAAAAAGAACTAGAAGTCAGAATGTGTTCAATAATTGATTTTTCATTATCAGTCCAAATATAACCTACATTACCCATAAAATGTGTGAACCTTCCTAGTGGGACTCCCAGAGAGAAGACATGAGATTGTGACTTCATGGGTAATGGAATTGCATATCCAGCAAATCTGTTAATTTCCTTTTCTTGGGTTACTTGCCCTCAAAGAGATAATATAATTCACTTCTATCAAAACAAATTAAGAAAGCAAATTTTTCCATGGACTTGGCCTCATTTTGTTCTACAAATCTCTTTGCATGTCAAAAAGGGTCACCTCATATGGCAGATGTATACTTTCTTTTCCAAGTTACCAGATTTGGAATTCCATAACTTCTTATAGTCCTCACTGTAATTCTAATTCAATTTTATTCCAAAATCTTCCCCCTTTCCTTCAACTTTCACGTTGGTCTACTACATTCCTTTTTTAACTCTTTTAAAAACTGCCTGTCCCTTTCATCCTTTCTCCTTTGGAACTTACTTGGAAATCTCTCTCTCCTAGCTGTGTGTGATGATGTAAATTTAAGTCCAAAAATATTTGCCCTATTTACAAAGGGCTTTTGGTGTTGAGGCTGTATGGTGCACTGTCACTCATCTTTAACAACAAACAGCAACAGGAACATCCTCCATAGTAAACATGTTTGTTTGCAATATTCTTCCTAAATCATGCCCACTTCTTTTGATTATGCCAGATTTAATGGAAAAGAAACGAACTCTATACTTCCAATTCCCTTTTGCTCTCAATAGTGCATATAAAATACACTTAACTGTAATGTTGACTTGCAAAATCATATTTCCTTTTCATGTAATTTGATGATTTAGAATTTTTATAATGAAATCTCTCATTTTTAAAATGTTTCTCTTTATAGATTTCCAATACCAGCCTCTAAGTTTTTTTTTTGTTTTTTTTTTTTTACATTGTGTGACTTCACTAGTCACTCTAACAGATTCCCTTAAGATTTTTCACCCTTAAACATTTTGTGTACTAGGTTCTGTTACGGCATTTGATTCATACTGTATTCCCTTAAGTAACTCAGGATGGAGTCTATAAACATAAATGCCGAAAAATTACTAAATTCTGTCTGCATAAAGCATAAGCATCATCACATAATAAGCACAATGAAAAAACATATAATGTAGTGATTTTGCTCTTATTGGTTAACATTTGAAATGTTTCATAAGTATCATTTGCAGTGATTACTCGCATGCATATACCTTTAAGACTGTATAGTAATGATACTGACTCTAAAATTTATACCAGGATTAAATTTCTCTGATTTTTAATGAGTGTTTGTATTTCTTCCCAGCTATATTGGCAGTGGCCAGTTTTAATTCCCATATTAAATATAAACTGTGCATTTTAAAAGAGAAATGCTTAGTGTTTGAAATACTGGCCACTCACCCCAAGGTACTCATTTATTTTCTGCTTCTGCAGATTACTGAATTGGCTAATTACCTACAAAACACAGTGTCGAGAATTCATTTCTGTTAAAAGCTGATAATGTCTAAGTAGGAATAAGTGTTTATCTACAACATACTTTTCTTTTGTAAAATCAGAGTGCCCTGTATGTGTCTTTTCATAACTAGTAAGAGGAGAGAAGAAAAACCCTAGCAAAAACTCCTAGTGGCAATGTGGCTTCTTTCTGTTCATAAGTGGCCTTGATCACGACAGCATGGATTAGTAGTCACCAATGTCAGATGCGAGTTGTAGTTGATGAAGTTCAAAAAGAACTGGATCCTGAGTATAATAATGTAAAAATTGGTCATTAACTGAATGGGACATTATTTCCTGGTTAAGAAATATTTGAAAAAAAAATGCTCTTATTCCTTTCTAAGTAATGCCATGTTTCTCTTCACTTCAAGAAAAGGTGAAAAACTCTTTTCATCCAATTGCAATTTTACCAAAACATTAACAATAGCATAATATAGACCCATTTGAAAAGTGTATAACATATTGGTTAATTGTTAAATTATATTTAAATTGATAGGCTTCTCTTGTCTAACTCAATACTTCTATAAAGCTTGAAGTTCAAATTTATTTGGGAAGGCAATTTATGAAGTGTATTTGTAGCTTGCAAGAACCATAAGGACTTAGTCGCACCTTGTGGCTAAAATTTTTTCAGTTGGCAGAGAAGTGAACATATAGTCTGGCATGTAGCTTGTGCACAGATATGTAAGAAACATATGGATGCCTGCATGAGAAAAAAAATCTTCTGTAACTATTAAGAATTTATGTCATCAGAATTTTATACTTTGAATAAAATTTAATAAACAAATAATTCTGTGTATTGTGGATTAATACATGAGTACTTGAACAAAACAGGAAATTAAAAAGTCAAATAAATAAAAGTAATACTTAACTGTATCTCTAATCAAGTCATTAGTATATACTTCCATATTTAAATGAATAAAGTAGCTCCCATATAAAGCACCCACACCACTTATTTTATGTACTTTGTTACCTGATAACAATGTTTATATTACAAGGGTATTGATATGTAAAATACATATAACCAGTATTTTCTATCTTTCTATCTACCTGTCTATCTATCTATCTATCTGTCTGACTGTCTGTCTCTCTATCCATATCTGTTTGTTGTGTGGTACTGAGGACTGAGTCCAGGGGCACACAGCCACTGAGCTACATGCCCTGTCATTTTTTTATCCATTTTTCTTCTTTTTATATTTTGAGGCATGGTCACACTAAGTTGCCCAGGCTGACCTCACAATTGTGAACCACATACCTCATCTTCCCAAGCAGCAGGGATTGCAGGTGTGCTCCATTATTTTAACCCAGGGTTGAAGTCATGATCTTGAAGAAAGTTAAATAATATAGCATGATATAATGTGAAGTAATATCATTATAATGTAAAATAATATAATAGAAGATCATATTGTATAATGTGAACCACATTTTGGATTATTATGAAATTGTAGTTTAAATGAGAAAAAAGTATTGAATTCAGATTGAATTCTTTGGAACCAAACTCAAAGAGGTAGAGAGTTAAACAAAATTCAGGGATAATCCAGACATGGTAAAATGAAGTATTTTAGATATGATTTTGAAAGACAGAATTTGTAACCAATCTAATTTAGCACTTTTAAAAGCATACATATATCCGTGTTTATACATATTGCTCTGAAGTGCTTTGCACTTAATTAAGAGCAAAACAGAGCAACATGAGATCCATACAGTGTGGCCACACACAGATTACACCCCATGACATCTACTGTGATACTTTCTACCAAACCTGAAAAGTTTCATACCCCCGTGAAAAGAAACTCTTTCAGGATTCCAGTGGAATGCACATTGGACTGCTGATAATGAGGTCAGGAGAAATGCCTGACTCGACATACAAACACACATAGAGCCTGGCAGGAACCCAGGTCACACAATGGCAAGCAGAAACAGAAACAGCATGCAGAATTTGGAGGCAAATTTATTTTACATGGATAGGCACTGATTGGGATCACTCGCAAAATATCAGGCCCCAATCTTTGGTGTTCTGCGGTTTATATGGGATAAGCAAACAGGAAGTACAGAGGCAGAATGGCTTGTCAGTTGGGAATTGTTTGGAAGCACATTTGTCATTGTAGTTATACAATTAGACAGAATATTCTTACTTATTGTTAAAAAAAATAATAAGTAGAGTTTTGGAGAAAGGTTAATGATTTCTCAAGGAAAATGTATAATGTTGACAAAAATGAAAGAAAGGACAGAAATGCGCCTTGAAAAAAATACACATACTGTCATCTTTATACTAGCTTTCTTTAATGACTTTAATCTCAATTTCCAAACTTGTCAAAATCATTACTAGTTTTGAAAGACTCAGAATGATCAATAGAACATCAACCACTGACATAGTTTATGAAGTGTTATTTGGTATAGTGAGTCTCCTTGTTAAAGACGTTACCTATCAAATCTAGAGCTAAGGAAGTCCACACTGATGTAGAACATATTTGACAAATGAAGTTCTTATTTCCTGGTTACGGAGAAACTAAGCATACAGGGAGAAAAAAGGGAAGCTGGTCTTCTGTACATTGCTTGTGAACTTACTAAGTTCAGTATTGCCTTTTGCATCTGGACCACAAATGATACTGAGTTCCTCTTTGAGGAATTAACTTCTACACCTTTATCCAATTGTATGTAATGCTTCCACTTTCTTTCCATATGTCGATAAAAATAGGCTCGTTTTGGTGGCAATTTCACTGAACAAAGAGAATACTCAGTCTTTCTTATAATCTAAAAATAGGTTGCATGAAAATAGCACACTAGAGGATAAAATGGAGGCTAACTTTCCCTGAATCAGTCAATTATTTGACTAGTGATTAAGAACTTTGACAAATCGAGTTTTAAGACCAGATGTCTAGAAGATGAGGTATGTTTTCACCTTGAAGATACGCCATAATTCAAACCCATATAACATTTAATATAAATGTACATCAAAATTAGTAAACACAAGTAAACACAATGATTCTTCTTGAAGGGTTCCACTTAAACCTTTTGTGGTGATGTGCATGGAGTGTGGGTTTGGCACAGATTATCTTTTCCAGAACTGTGTTTGCCACCCAGTCTCTTCTGGTCTTCCAATTCCAGCAGCACCTTTGCAAGAGTTTTGTTTTGTTTCATTTTGCTTATTATTATTATTATTATTATTATTATTTACTTTTCTGTTTTCTTTTAATCTTGGTGAATGCTATTATTCTTTAAACAACCCGAGCTCTTCAGCAATTTTTATTTCCTTACGTTCAAGTGCAAGCATAGAAAACATGGGAGGACATTTTTTTCTGAATATTCCTTATCATTTACTGAGCTTTCAGGGATCAGCAATATTTACTGTGATATGAAAAAACTGGAAATTACCATGTGCTAATTTAGAATCTACCTGTCTCAAATTTGTTCATCGTGTTTTCTTGATCTACAAAATCTATTCAGTTTTTACCATAGACCATACTGTCTGCAGGTAGTTTGAGTATAGTGTATTAACTACAGGTAGTTTGTAGGGGAATCATCAGTATGAGCATCTAAAGGGAATTGAAGTTTCACAGATTGTTCCAAGACACCTCAAAATAAGATAAGAAGTAATCATGTTTTGCTCAATTTATTACTATTAGAGTAACAAATAATATTATTTCAGTAAATAAATATAATCTTCTACTAGGTAATTTAGATAATTTTGAATACTGCAAAATTTAAATAATGTAATCTCTCTGTAATAATCTGCACATATATTATTTTTTCTGACTTATTCTTTAAAACGATACACAGTTAATATGCCCTAGGTACTATGAGATAATACTATTAAACAGCAATACTTTTTAAAAGTTTTTTAAATAATTGACTTTCATAGAAAATATTCACTATTTTTTTTAAATAATCACTATTGAAAAACACTGCCCAATCATTCTGGGGCATTGCAAATATTAAATGTAACTAGCACTATATCACAAGAATAATTGAAATTTGGTGGCATTGAAAAATTACAAAAGCTAAAGATGTTCATATCAGTCTCTTTGTCTTCTACATGTAGGGACAAATCAACTAACCTAAAAAAGTAGTTGCCTCATCCTCCCTAGAAGCTTTTTCTTATTAGGAGGAACAAACTAGCTTTTACCTCATAATAATGCACCAAAGTTTTAACCAGAGGAACTGGTACCTTGCAAACAGACATATTCAATCATACTATATTGTTTTACAGATTTTTCTCATTTCAAATTCCTATATGAAATTCAAAATGCATTATAACTTACCCTATAAATAGATGACCACATTGTCTTAATTTATGTTAGAAACATCATCTTAATTTGTAAAAAGAATAAATTCTTGTATTAACATTTAGATTAATAATTGCTTTATATTAGCAAATATAAATATGTTTAATGCCATCAAATTTTACAGTAGAATATTAGTGCAATACATTAATTTCTTTTGAAGAATTCAATGAATTGGCATTGTGAGGTGGTAATAAAACTTCTTTTACCCTAGTTGAGGATATCTAAGTGCATAGAAAATTCTGAATAATTTTTATTAGATTTTAAAATTTAATTAGATTTTGAATTTTTGGATCTGAAAAGATTGTACTCTTTCTTGCTGTTCTTTCATAAACTCTCCCTTTCTCTACTACTTTTTCATCCTCTCACGTGATCCACTTTTAAATTTATCTTCTTCCTCAACTCTTGCATCTTCTATTATAAAATAAAATGAAGATAAGCCAAACTAACAAAACTTGCCATGTAACTGTAGAATTCAGTAAATCTCAAGAGTTCTCTAATAAATTATACAGTATATTAAGCATCCATAAATTTCCTCTTGACAACTCTACTCCAGTGCAAAGGAAATAGTAACTTTAGGTCCCATGGCTATTCCAGACAAAAAAATAAAACAAGACACCTCTAAATTGCAGTTTGATGCTTTTTCCAAACTAAGAAAGAGATAACATTTTTCTTTACTAAGGTACTTTTTGAGGTCAAATTCTGTAATATTTCAAATTCTGCAAACTTGACTTATAGTTTTCTTATTATGTAATCTTAAACTTATTTTTTTAAAGACACAAACATTGTCATCTCTACTGCCAAGGACACACAGAAATGAAGTATATTAATTGGTTCTCTACTTAAATGCTTTACTTTGAGGTTGCAAGTTGTGAATCAGGAAAAACACTAAGAAAGCTCATTAGGAGTTCTCTGTCTTATTATAAGAGGTATGTTGATCATTATAGTACATGTAATTGGAGTGGAATAACTGATATCTTGCTTTTATTTAAACTTAAGATTCTAGAATGCCTGTATTTTGAACTTACTGAAAAGTAAAATTAGCCAATAAATGAAATTAGATTTTTAGTCCATACTAAGTTCATACTTAATTTTAAGTGAGCAAATTTTTAAGCTTTGTCTATCTCTGGCTTATTTAATTTTTCTCTTTTTGTTTTCGTACCACTGTGAGTCAGCTTCTAAAACAAATATACTTTCTTAAATATATGTCCTTCCCCAGAGAAATGGCAAAATATTTTATTTTACACAGGAATCACATACCGCAATTTGGAAAATCAAAACAAGGAAATATAGGGAGCATTCTGAGTCAAAAATGTTGAATTCATCATCATTGCATTCTGTGAAACCTATTAGGCTGGTAATCAGCTAGCTGATTTCTCAGGTAACCTGAGCCTAGTAAGCAGTTATATGATGTATAAGAATATAATTATTCATTTTATTTGAGCCAATTTGTGTCTTGCAACTTAAGTGTTTTATTATATTTATAGTATTTCAAACTACATGAATTTCTTTGAAGAGTTAGTTGGCTTCTCAGTATATCTATGCTGCTATACCAGAAAAAGTACTGATTGGATAAGTTATAAAGAAGAGAAAATTATTTTCTCATAATTTTAGACACTAGAAAGTCCAAGATCATGCAATGTCAGGGTCAACATCTGGTGAGGGCCACTCTGTCTTGCAAAAAGAGCAATGTTGTTGGAACACTCTTCTTTTGTGGTTAAGGTAAAGAGATAAACAGACCCTCAGGTGGCTTCCCTCTGCTCTTTCATAAGGTGCCACTCCGTATATGAAGACAAAGACCTCATTATTTTTCACCTCTCAAAACTTTGCATTTCTTGCTTGTTTTTTTAGTTTTTATTTTCTGTGGTGCTTTGAATTGAACAAGAACATCACCTATACTAGGCTATGTTTCTCCACTGAGTTATATTCACCCTCTAAGTCTTACCTCTTAAAACTACACTTTGAAAATTCTGTTTTGGTCTCTGGGACAGCCAGACCTGAGAGAAGAGTTTCAGTCTGCGTTCTGCACTTCTTTCATTGCCTCCTGGAGTGCAGTGCCTGTGAGAAAGGTGTAAGAACACACAACTTTGTTGGGCAGACCAACCGGAGCTCCAAGACTCAGAACAGCAGCTGGCCCTGGGTGCACAGGTGTACTAACACCTTTAAAGAGTGGAGTAAGCAGTGAGACCAGCAATGTGGAAGCATTTGAAGGAGTCAGCAGTTGGGCTCTGGAGAACCCCACCAACAGAAGACCAATTCCAGCCAGATGCCAACATCAACTCCACACTGTGCACATTTTTGAAATCTAACATGGACAGGATTACAGAACTATAAACACCAGTGGTATTTTACTACTTTTATTTTCCCTTGTTTGTCTGATTGGCTATCCCTGTCGTGTCTGGTTGGATGTCGTCTTATTTGGTTTTGTATTCTGTTGTTATTTTTGTATTTGAGATTTTTCTCTCCCTCCTCTCTTACTCAGGTCACCTTTTTCTTTCTTTTTTCTCTTGTTTTCTTTTTTGCCCTCTTTCTCTTTCTTCCTTCTTTTTCTCACTGTTTCTTTACTTTCTTTTTTCTTGTCTTCTATTGATTCTGTTTCTCTTTTTCTTCATCTACTTCTTGAATTTAAATTTTCAAGTGAGTAATCATTGCCTCTGCCCTTTCTGAATACTCCTTCTCATTTTATTTCATTCTTTCCCTATTGTGTCCTCCAGTTTCCCCAAACTCGTGCAGTTATTCTTTGACCTCCATCCTTGACACTACTATGTGTGACCTCCTTCATCATTTTAGCATGTCCTCTACCCATCTTAGAAACTTACCAACAAAGGACAACTGAGATCCTCAGGGATTAACTGCTGAAAACCACAAGAAATTTAGAGAAGATTTAATGCAAATACTTAGAATATTTCATGAAATTGAAAGATAAGCAATACTCCCTAACTTATTCCTAGAGACAAGTATTACCCTGATACCAAACACAGATAAAGACCAAACGAAAAAAGAAAACTATAGTCCAATCTCCCTAATCGTCAATAATATACTAGCCAACAGAATGTAGCTAATCATCAAGAAGATCAAACCCCATAACCAAGTAAAGTTCTTACCAGGAATACAGGGATGGTTCAACATGTGCAAATCAATAAATGTAATACATCATATCAACAGAGCCAAACACAAAAATTACATGATCATCTCAATAGATACAGAAAAAACTTTTGGTAAAGTCCAGCACTCATTCATGATAAAAACCCTATAAAAAATTAGAATAGATAGTCTGTGGGTCAATCTGATAAAAGTCATCTATGAAAGACCAACAGCTAACATCATACTAAATGCATGAAAACCGAAATCTTGCACTCTAAAATCAGGAACAATACAAAGATGTCCACTATCACCACTTCTATTCAACATAGTTCTAAAAACATTATCCAGAGCAATTAGACAAGAGAGAGAAATAAAGGATAAGGATAGCAAAGGAAGAAGTTAAACTTTCATTATTCACAGATGACATAATACTCTACATAGAAGACTCAAAAAACTCTGCTAAGAGACTCTAAGAGTTAATAACCAAATTCAGTAGCATAACTGGATGCAAACTCAACAGTCAAAAATTAGTAGCATTCCGGTACATAAATAACGAACTCACTGAGAGAGAAATTAGGGAAAAGACATCCTTGGGAATAGCATCCAAGAAAAAAGAGCATTCAAAAAATGATACTTAGGAATCAATCTAACAAAGAAAGTAAATGATTTACACGTTGAAACTTAAGGAGATCAAAGTGAATATCAGAAAGGGAAAAGATATCCCTTGCTAATGGATAGGAAGAACCACTATAATGAAAAATGATCATATCTCCAAAATTGTTATACTGATTTACTGCAATCCCAAGAAAAATATCATAGACATACCTCACGGATTTAGGAAAAAAAAACTCCTAAAATTCATCTGGAAGCAAAAGAACCTAAATAGCAGAGGCAAACCCAGGCAACCAAAGCCAGACAGGAGGCATCACAATCCATGATTTGAAATTATACTATAAAACTACTGTGATAAAATCTGCATGTTACTGATAACAACAACAACAACAAAAAAACCGGCCTCGAGGACCAGAGAATCAGATTTGAAGATGCAGATGCAACTTCAAACACACCCAGACACCTTGTCTGTGACAAAGGGGCCAAACATGTTCACTGAAAGAAAGGTAGCTTCTTTAATAAATGCTGCAGGAAAAACTGACTCCATTCATGTCAAAGACTAAAAATAGACTCTTGTCTATCACCATGCACTAAACTAAAGTCTGATGGATCTAAGATCTGAATATTAAAGCAGAAGCACTAAATCTACTGGAAGAGAAAGTAGGTAGAAATCTTGAAGACATATGGGTAGGCAGAGACTTCATGAACAAAACCCAAACAACACAGGAAACAACACAGGAAACACTTCAAAGAATCAACAATTGGGATCACATCTTATTAAAAAGTTTTGCACATCAAAAGAAATCACGGAGAGTTAAAAGTCAGTCCACAGAGAGGGGAAAATTTTAGACAACTATCTCTCAGAAAAAGGACTTATATCTAGAACATAAAAGAATTCAGAAAAATCAGATCCCTCAAATTCAAAGATTTAATCAAAAAATGGACTGCTGAGATGAATACACACTTCTCAGACAAAGAAATACATACAGCAAATAAATATATGAAGAAAGGTCCAACATCATTGGTCATTCGAGAGATACAAATTAAAACAACACTGAGATTCTATCTCAACTCAGAAATAACGGCTATCGTCAAGAAATCAACCAATAACAAAGGCTGATGGAGCTATGAGGAAAAAGTAACTCTTCACTGCTGTTGGTGGGATTGTAGACTGATGAAAATGTCCATCAACTGAGGAAATGGATAAAAAAGATGTAGATGATTTTATATAATGGAGTGCTTCTCAGCTATACAGAAATTAATATAATTTATATATTAGAATTTACATAAATGAAAGCAACTTGAGACCATACTCATAATTGAAATCCATCAGACTTGCATGTGTAAATGTCTTATAGTCTCCCTAGTATAAGAAACAAAAAGAGTAATTAAGAGCCAAAATGTATAATACATATAGTAAAATGGGAGAAACTGTTCAAAAGGGAAGAGAAACTGGGATGGGAGAAAGGAGAAAAGAAGGAATGAAAAAGAACAAATAAAGTGAATAAATGAATGTGTATATATATACATACATACATATACTAAAATAGTTAAGGTAGTTACACTATCAAGTTCTATGACTTCATTGAAAAGAATGTTTGCGTCTATATTTTTTGATCAATTTTTCATGTCTATATCTTGCGAAATGAGGAACTACTTTGAAGATAACATTACACAATGTATAACTATTGTTATTTTCCTACAATCTTTAGTTTGAAATTTTGTACCATTTTTTTTTCTTTAAAATAAAAAGAGGGCCAGGGGTTTAGCTCAGTAGCATAAACACCTGACTGGCAAATGTGAGGTTGTGAGTTCAACTCCCAGTACCAACAAACAAACAAACAGGCAAACAAACAAATAAAGAAATAAAACAAAAAAGAAAAGAACATTCTGTTTCAACAAATGAATTTTGGAGTACATTCAACCCATAGCATAGGTCAAGATTCAAATTCTTTATTTTCTGGAATTAAATTATCACCACAGTGTTTGAGTAGACACACAGTGCATGAACACAAACCATATTTATTTAGGCTTAGTAAAAGAAAAAAATGTGTATTTTACTTATTTGGCTTTATATACTCATATATGTATTTTACACATGTTGACTTCTCTGTAACAGATATGTGTTTCTGTCACTAAAAATATATTAATGAGAGGAACACTCAGCCAGCTTCACAGGACACAGAGGTACTCAGCCCCGCCCAACCCCACCCAGGACCCCAGAACCACTCATCAGGGACTGACCAGCATAGCTGCAGGGACCTGGAGAGCTTGGGCTCCCCCCACCAGAGCACAGAGCGCACACAAGCTCCATACTTCAGTGGAGCAGCCTGTGCGCTGCATCCTAGACCTCATGGGCCCTGCCCAGAGAGAAGCAAGGCCCTGGCACTGTAGGCCTTGGACTCGCCCAGGCTTTCTGGTTCAGCAGAACCCCTGAACTCCTCGTGGCCAGACTTAGGGTGAGGGCGACACCGCACTCCAGGGTACACTCTGCCTAACTCCCTGGGACCAGGAGGCCTCGACCACCACCTGGGAAGGCGGAGTCTCCACCCACATGCCCCGGGAGGCCACCCTCACTTGCTGCACGCAAGATCCAGCTCTACTGGGTTCCGTGGCTCAGTGCGACCCACCAGGGGAATGCCCAGTCAGCCTTGCAGGACACAGAGCCACATAGGCTATAGAAGAAAATGACAAAATGAAAGACCAAGAGGCAGTCTCAGTCCCCCAGCCCACTGAGAACAAACCCAAGAGACACTGAAATGGAAGACAGTGGGAGTCACACAACTGAACTTTCTGAAATGATAGAAAATGCAGTAAAGAAACAGCTTGATGAAGCTATAGAGAAATTCAAATCAGAAATATTCTCTCAGCTAAAAAATGAAATAAGAATAATTATTAAAGAAATGCTGTGTGTATCTAAAGAAGAGCAAGATAAAAAAATAGAAGAACTTAAGAAAATGATCGAAACTTTGAATGAACAATATAAGACACAAACAGAATGCATGAAACAGATGCAAAGGGAAATGCAGGAAATGAAAAATTCCAGGGTAAGTTTGAAAAACCACTTGAATGAAGCTGAAGATAGAATCTCAGATCTTGAAGACAGCATGGGAGATCATGGGCACAAAAGAAAAGATCTCTTAAAAATAGTAAGGAACCAAGAAACAACAGTTCAACACCTGCAAGATGATGCCAAGAGAAATAACATAAGATTGATAGGCATAAATGAAAAAGCAGGTGTCAATACTAATGACCTGCGAAGACTATTCACAGAAATAATAGCAGAAAACTTTCCAAACATGGGAAGAGAATCTGAAATACAGGTAACTGAGGCATACAGAAGCCCAATTACCCATAAACAAAATAAATCCTCACCCAGATATATAATAATAAGGGTATCAGATATACAGCACAAAAACAAAATACTAAAAGCTGTCAGAGAAAAGAAACAGATCACCTATGAAGGAAAGCCTATCAGAATCATGGCAGACTTCTCAACACAAACCTTTAAGTTAAGAAGAGCTTGGAGTGACGTATTTCAAATCCTAAAAGAAAACAACTTTCAACCCAGATTGTTGTATCCTGCAAAACTATCCTTAAAAATTGATGGAGAAATAAGATACTTTCATGACAAAGAAGAACTGAAGAAATTTATGGCCACCAAACCAACACTACAAAGAGTATTGAAAAACACTCTAGAAAGAGACAAAGATAGCCACAATCTTAAGAATAACAGCAGAAGGAAACCACTAAGTAGGGCAAATAATTAAACAGAAAATGTAGAAAACCAACAACAGAAAGATATCATGACAGGGATGAGCCAGTACATATCAGTTATATCAATCAATGTAAATGGTCTCAACTCACCAATAAAAAGAAACAGACTGGCAGAGTGGGCTAAGAAACAAAACCCAACAATATGCTGTGTACAAGAAACACATTTCACTCAAAAGGAAATTCACAGACTAAAAATCAAAGGCTGTAAAACAATACTCCATGCAACAGGAACACAGAAAAAAGCAGGGGTAGCTATTATGTTTGCAGACATTGCAAACTTCAAACTGAGAATGATCAAAAGAGATAAAGAAGGTCACTACATAGTTGTTAGGGGAAAACTTCAAGAGGAAGAGATTACAATCATAAATATGCACCGAATATGGGAGCACCCAACTATATAAGACAATTCTTAATAGATATGAAAAACCAAATAAACAATAATACAGTTATAACAGGGGACCTTAACACCCCACTTTCACAGAGATAGATCAATGAAACAAAAAATCAGCAAAGAAATAACAGAACTGAATCAAACTTATGAACAAAAGGACCTAGTAGATGTGTACCGAGTATTCCACCCATCAACTTCAGAATACACATTCTTCTCAGCTGCACATGGGTCACTCTCTAAAATGGATCATATACTGGTCCACGAAACATGCTTAAGTAAATGCAAAGGAACTGAGATAATTCCATGCCTATTATCTGACCATAGTGCAGTAAAATTGGAAATGAATGACAAAAAAACCTACAATAACCCCATAAACACATGGAAATTAAATAATATCCTCCTAAATAACCAGTGGGTCACAGAAGAAATTAAAGAAGAAATTAAACAATATCTACAATTGAATGAAAATGCAAATACAAATTACCGGAACCTGTGGGATACAATGAAAGCAGTCCTCAGAGGGAAATTTATAGCATTAAACTCTCATATCAGAAAAACGGAAAGAACACACATAAACAACCTAATGCTGCACCTCAAACTTCTAGAAAAAGAAGAGCAAGTTAAGTCCAAACCCGAAGAAGGGAGGAAATTATTAAGATTAGAGCAGAAATTAATGCAATTGAAACTAAGAAAACAACACAAAGAATTAATGAATCAAAGAGTTGGTTCTTTGAAAGAGTAAATAAAATTGATAAACCCCTAGCCAACCTTATCAAGAAGAGGAAAGTAAAAACTCAGATTCATGCAATAAGAAATGAAAAGGGAGAAATCACTACAGACACAGAGGAAATACAGAAGATCATCAACACCTACTTCAAAAACCTTTACTCACATAGATTCGATAACACAGAAATGGACAGACTCCTAGAAACCTATGAATTACCAAAGCTGAGTCAAGAATGTGTAAAGCTGCTGCATAACCCAATTTCAGCTAATGAAATTGAAATTGTAATTAGGACAATACCATAAAGAAAATCCTCGGGCCTAATGGATTCACTGCTGAATTCTACAAGAAATTTAGGGAAGACATAATGCCAACACTCCTCAAACTCTTCAATGAAATCGAAAGGGAAGCAAGTCTCCTTAACTCATTCCTGGAAACAAGTATTACCCTAATACCAAAACCAGAGAAAGACCCAACCTAAAAAAAAAATTACAGACCTATCCCCTAATGAACATAGATGCAAAAATCCTCAATAAAATACTGGCAAATAGAATACAGCAAGTTATCAGAAAGATTATACACCACGATCAAGTGGGATGCATCCCAGGAATGCAGGGATGGTTCAACATACGCAAATCAATACATGTAATCCACCATATCAACAGGGCCAAGGACAAGAACCACATGATCATCTCAATAGATGCAGAAAAAGCTTTTGACAAAATCCAACACCCATTCATGATAAAAACCCTACAGAAAATCAGAATAGATGGTCTCTACCTCAACCTGATAAAAGTCATATATCATAAACCAACAGCCAACATCCTACTAAATGGAGAAAAACTGAAAACTTTCAACCTAAAATCAGGAACAAGACAAGGATGTCCATTATCACCGCTCCTATTCAATATTCTGGAAATATTAGCCAGAATAATTAGACAAGAGAAAGATATAAAGGGAATAAGGATAGGAAAGGAAGAAGAGAAATTATCATTATTTGCAGATGATATGATACTCTACATAGAAGACCACCAAAAATCCATTAGAAGACTTCTAAAAGTAATAACCAAATTCAGTAATGTAGCTGGATACAAGGTGAACACTCAAAAATCAATAACATTCCTGTACACAAACAACAAAGTCACTGATAGAGAAATAAGGGAACCCACACCCTTCAGTATAACATCCAAAAAAATGAAATACTTAGGAATCAATCTAACAAAGGAAGTAAAAGATCTATACAGTGAAAATTACATTACTCTAAAGAAGGAAATCAAAGAAGATTTCAGAAAATGGAAAGATATTCCTTGTTCATGGATAGGAAGAACAAACATCATGAAAATGGTCATTCTCCCAAAGTTGTTATACAGATTTAATGCAATCCCAATCAAAATTCCACCTGCCTACCTCACAGAGCTAGAGAAAGCATTCCTGAAATTCATCTGGAACCAGAAAAGACCTAGAATAGCAAAGGCAATTCTGGGCAACAAAGGGAAGGCAGGAGGCATCACAATCCCCGACTTGAAACTATACTACAAAGCTACTGTGATAAAATCAGCGTGGTACTGGTATCAAAACAGACCTGAAGATCAATGGAATAGATTAGAATATACAGCCACAACTACAAACACACTTAGGCACCTCATCTTTGACAAAGGGGCCAAACATGTACATTGGAAGAAAGATACCCTCTTTAACAAATGTTGCTGGAAAAGCTGGCTTTCTATATGCTGTAAACTAAAACTAGATCCATGCCTATCACCATACACTAAAATAAACTCAAAATGGATGAAAGATCTGAATACTAAAACAGAGACACTAAACTTACTAGAAGACAGAGTAGGTAAAAATCTTGGTGATATAGGAGTAGGCAGAGGGTTCATGAAGAAAAATCAAATTGCATGGGAAACACTTCCCAGAATCCACACCTGGGATCTCATCTTACTAAAAAGTTTTTGCATGTCAAAGGAAATCTCCAACAGAGTAAAAAGAAAACCCACCAACTGGGAAAATATTTTAGCCAATTGTCCATCAGACAAAGGACTTCTATCTAAAACATATAAAGAATTAAAAGAAATCAGGCCCCTAAAATTCAAGGACCCAATCCAAAAATGGGCATCTGAGATGAATACATACTTCTCAGAGAAAGAAATACAAATGGCAAATAAAATATGAAAAAATGTTCAACATCAATAGTCATTTGGGAAATGCCAATTAAAACAACACTGAGATTCCATCTCACTCCAGAAAGAATGGCCAAGTTTAAAAAATCAAGTAACAACAAATGCTGGAGAGGCTATGGGGAAAAAGGAACACTTCTCCACTGTTGATGGGAGTGTAGACTGGTGCAACCACTGTGGAAGTCAGTGTGGAGATTCCTCAAGATGCTAGGATTAGAGATCCCATTCAATCCAGCTATCCCACTTCTGGACATTTTCCCAGAAGAATTGAAAGCATCATACCACAGTGATATCTGTGCACCCATGTTTATAGCAACCCAATTTGTAATAGCCAGATCTTGGAAACAACCCAAGTGCCCATCAATCAAAGAATGGATAAAAAAGATGTGGTATTTTTATACAATGGAGTACTACTCAGCTATTAAGAATGATTGCATTGAGTCTTTTTTAAGTATATGGTCACGACTTGAGACCATATTCATAAGTGAGATAAATCAAACCCACATGTGTAAATACCGTATTATCTCCCTAAAGAAACTGAAAAAGTATATATGATCCAAAATCTATAATAAATACTATATAAGGGTAAAAAACAACTCAAAGAGCAAAAGTAACTGGGAAGGGAAAAGGGGGAAAGAGGGAAGAGAAAAGGAAAAGATATAAATCTGTATATATGTATATGTAAGATAACTGAAACAAACACACTGCTGAATGTATTCATTATTGAGAAATAACAATTAATACTGATATGATTAGATCAATTCTACATGTCTATATCTGTTAATGTAAACAACCATTTTAAAGATGATACACAATATTGCTACCATTATCAAGTTTCTATCATCCTGTTTTGTAAACCTGTAATGTTACTGTTGTGCATTTACTCTAGTCGTTTGTTTGTCTGTTCTGTTTTTTGTCTTTGTTATATATGTCTTTTTTTACTGCTTAAATAAAAAATATATTAATACTTATTATTAGAGACATTTACAGTGTAAATTTAAAAAAACTGAGACAAAATTAATTCTGTATATTGTATTTTTAAAATTATTTCCCATATGCATACAGGTTCACAATTCTGAAACCACTGTTTCTTTGCACAAGACAAATAAATATCAGATCATGGGAAAATTTCAACTTTCTCACTTTTATTAAATAACAGAAAGCAATTGGAAGAGACTAAGGAGATTCACCTATGAATGGATCATAGTTGAGGCATCACTATAAACTCATGTTTAAATTAATGTAGATACAGATGGTTAAGCAGAGGAATATTTGTAGATCTGTAAATATATTTTGATTACCATACTCTCATATATCTTCTTGCTCTTCGCTGTGCCAGCTGAGAAGCCTGGCATTGGGGCAGTGACAAACTCGGCTTTTAGATCTTGATGTCTAGTATCAATCTCTAGTGCCATGAACAAGATACCATCCTCACCAAAATGAACACAAATTAATCACTAGTAAATTTAGCATTTAAAATTTAGGTTAGCAGAGAGGCAGGCCTGTAGCTTGTTTGCTGTTGTGGGACTTGCTGTTAAGGCACTGTCACAGCTAGGTGCAGGACCTCAGTTAGTGTATCCTCTGGTGCCATGTCTCAGAGGGGGATCCCGGGACTGCAGGAGGAGAATCTGCAGGGCTGCTGGGTAGAACTGCACTTCAGCAATAATGGAAATGGGAGCAGTGTTCCAGCCTCAGTTTCTATTTATAATGATGACAAGGACAATATACTGCTAGTTGTCCAGCATGAATCTGGACAGAGTAGCTCCAAGAGTTCTCACAATGACAGCCCACCTCGCTCACAGTCACCACAAGACAGTAATAGAAATTCTGAAACAGATACACATAGCATCAGAGAAAAGAACAGCTCTCAGTCTGACAAGGGTTATATCAAGAGAAGGAAAGAAGTTGAAAGCATCTTGAAGAAAAACTCAGATTGGATATGGGATTGGTCAAGTCAGCCAGAAAGCATCTCCTCTAAGGAGTTTCTCTTTAAACACCCAAAAGGCACAGCTACTCTCAGTATGAGAAACACGTATATGATGTAGAAAGGGGCATTTTCTCAGCAGAATTTGTCAAGATTTTTCTTCCATCTCTGCTGCTGTCTCATCTGCTAGCCATTGGATTGGGGATCTACATTGGAAGGCATCTGACAAACTCCACTAGCAGTTTTTGATGAAGAATTGGATCCAACTTGGTTGACTTGGTGGGAATTTGTGTTTGATCTTGGGACAGTTAACTTGAAGAGCTATCATCATTGGCTGGCTGCACCACTTGTTTATTCTGTACATGCTGTGTTCCTGATTAGTAAACTGAAAGAACAGACACGAAAATCATCCTGATCTCTAATTATACCTATGGGATCAATTAATTAGCATGGCAGACTGATATCTACTATAAGAATTTAGTAGTAAATTTTCTTTCGATATTAGATATAAATAGTATAAATAATTTTAATATACTAGTCATGATGTACATCATATTTAAAAATGTCTGACTTTAATTCTGTTAAAGCACTTTATTTCAAAGAATGAATAAAATTGAAATTAAAGTCACTACATGGCTGTGCATGTTGGCACACGTGTGTAATCCCATCACTTGGGAGGCTGAGACAGGATTTTCATGGGGTGGGGCCCAGCTTGAATTGCATAATGAGATCCTGTCTGAAAACACCCCCAAAAACTACATTTAGGGATTTTCCCAAAAGAAATGTAGTGGCTTTACAAATTACACTATTGTAGAATGTTTAATTTAGATGGGTGCGACTGTCTATAAAGACCACTTAACTACATAAATTGTCTTAAGTAATAAGCTGTTGTTTTTCCAGTAAGCACTCCAGGTGGTCGTCTTGGGAGGTCAGTTTTTTTTTTTTTAATGAAGTCATCTATTCAGTATCTTTTACTCTTCATTATTTTGGATTGTTAGATTTAATCTTATTGTTGTGCTCAACTTTTGCATGCTCTTAAAATTAGCTTTATTGTAAGCAAATCTATGTCTAATTTAGAAGACTAGAAATAGAAAAAAAAGTTATTGCCAAATCCTTTGAAGATAATTATAATTACATAGGGTTAAAAATCAAATAATCTTGAAAGTTTCTTGATTAAACCAGGCCTATTCCCCACTGTGTCACTCTTTATCTTTTCTACACCATGATTTTTAGAAACACTGCATCTTTGATACGCTGTGTATATAAATATTGTACTGTTTCAACTTTCAACCCTTGATTTAGGTGTGTTAAAATGAATGTACCATTTTAACTTTAAAAATAAATGAGTAAATAAATAAATAAATAAAATTTAGGTTAGTTGCAAATGTTACATATTTTGTTTGTTTGCATTTTGAGTGACAAATAAAGCAAATAGCTGAGATTGAACTTTGTTTTAGTATAATAGCGAAGTTGGCTTTTGTGGAAAACATTTCCAGGACATTGAGAACATTCCATTATTTAAAGGCATACAACTTTAGTAAATGTGCAATGAATTTAGTGAGTGCTTTAGTGGAAATAGCATCTCAAGTCAGTCATATTTGCGTCGCGGTATATTTGCATCTGGTGTTATCCATTAAGAAAAAAAGAAATGACTATAAAATGTTCAAAACAAATAATAAGATTTCAAGATAATTAAAATACTATATTAAATGTGTGAGAAGCAATAAGTTTATTCCAAATAATCTTACATTTGAGAAACAAATTTTTTTGTACAAGTAAACATTGGATGCGCCATGAAGTTTGTCTGCAAAACAGCTGTAATAATAGAGTGAGACAATTTTGGAAACACAGGAAGATCATGTTGCAAAAACAAGGGGAGAGAGTAGGTGGTTGCATAAATAAGAACCAAGAGCTGAGAGTGGTTGTACAGACCTGTAATTACAGCACTCTGGAGGCTAAGGCAGGAGAACCACTGTGAGTTCGGGACCAGCCTGGACTACATAGTGAAACCCTGTCTTAAAAACAAAACAAAACAAAACAAAAAAACACAGAGGTGATACCTAGGGGCATAATCAATATTTGTTATAAAACAATGAAATAAATTAGAAACATAAAATATGTTGACTTTCATGATCTTAATAATATTAAAACTATCTATCTATCTATCTATCTATCTATCTATCTTTTTGTCTTTTTGAGGCACGGTCTCACTATGCAGTTCAGGCTGACCTTGAACTCACTTTGTATGCGGGACTGACCTGAAAGTCTCAGTGAATCTCTTGCCTCAGTCTTCCAAGTGCTGGGACTACAGGCATGCACTGCCACACCGACTCTGTATTTATTTTAATACTACGGTTGAATTCATATATCCAACACTTAAAAACTTTATCAGAAATGCAAGATACAAGAGGAAAATATTTCTTAAAAAAATTAGAAGAAATAAAGCTTAGTTCCCATTTCAATATGTCACTATACACATTGAAGTGTGATGTATGTACTAGAATTAAATAAGCAATATAAAATTTATTCAACATAGTGTACATAATTATATAATACAACATACATATATACATATGGCTATATACTTATATAATATGCTTCCATATCTCTTTATGTGTATCTGTGTAACTTTAGCTGTACTGTCACAGTTGCCTTGATACCCTGAATTGATTCAAAATACTTTTTATCATAATACTGACTTTGAGAAAGAGTCAAATTGCATAGTTTCTCACCAGGTGAATAAAGTTAATGAGGGGAGAAAGTGATTTTTTATAGCCTTGTTTTCTCTTGAATGATACCTTGGCCGAAGGATTCACTGAGTTTTTGATCACATCGTGTAAAGACATTTGAGAAATACAACCTCCAGAACTGCTCCAGAAAGTGACAAGTATGATGGGATCTTAATGTTCAAATGTGGGGAGGCATCTATTTGGAGTTAATAGGCAGCATGTGCTTCGTTGGAATATTTTTTTAAAAATTAAACATTCAGAATGTGTTTTAAATGTATCTATTAAGCGTACCAAGGTATGTTTCCACACTAGAAGTAGTAAAATAGTTGGGGAGGGTTCAAAGTTATTATAACTCCTTCTCCTACATGAACATTTGATCTTCATTTAACTACATAGTTCTGTTTCTTTGATTTCCTGAGAAAGTGAAATATAAACTAAATAACTAAGTAGCTTTCTTCTTGGAACAAAGACATCTGATGAAAAACTGCACACGGTTCATGAGAACACAAATAACTGACAACTGCTGTTCCTTTGATTCTCCAATTGCTTTCGACTGGGTCTTTCATATATGGAAGTCCCATATCTATTTGCAGAAAGACCATGTAAATAAGCTTCTGGGAAGCATTTCCTGGCTCTCTCTGTAATGCACTAGGAAAAATATATACAAATGAATTAATTTTTAACAATATGTAATTAAGACAACCTAATAGGTGGGTTATTGCATTCTTACATTCCAATACTCACCACAAGTTTATATACCAGTGTTTTATCATGTTCATAACATCATTTTGACACTTATTTAAACCATGAGTGGTATTTATCTTAAGAATATGCACATATTTTTCAAACTGAGAATATGTAAAAGATATGTTCATTCAAAAAAATTAAAAGGAAATAAAATATTATGCAGATAATGCCATTTACGATGATATTAAAACCTAGTGCTCATTTCAGTTTATGTATTTATTTTTTTGTATAAATATAGGCATATAATTCTAAACAGTATCATATGAATAATGTCAATAAAAACTAGAAATGTATACCTTAAAGTTGATAAATATGTCAAAATTTCTATCCATTTTTTGCATTTACATTATTATTTCTGGGATATTACTATCACCAGAGATGTTTGAGTGTAATGCTATATGCTTTTATGGAAAGTGAGGATATTTAGCATCTGCCTTTAGAGGATAGAGAAAATGTATTCATTTAAATGCAATATTATAGAGATAAAGTGTATGTGAGTTTGGAGCCTTAAAGTTTACCAAAATATTAAGCATTTTTAAAATCAAAGCATTTAACTTTGTCATAGTTTTATAGTCAAAATGATAAAATGAAAATCCGGATACAAATGAAAACTGTTTAAAAATTCAAAATATCATTTTACCTACATTTCATGGAAATAATTTGGTAACAGTAATGATTTAACATATAATTTCTATCATACTGGTTCTTTAGTTTGTTAAAAAACTGACTCAGATTTGTAATGAAGAATTAATGCTTGATCCCTTAATTTAAAATTATTCATATGTTTAGATTTACTATTTATTTGAAACTTCATTATAAAAAAGATGGTGAAGTTGAAAACACAGTTCATAATACAGTGTTAAGTTTCATAAGAAATTTGTCCGTCATTAATGAGTATACAAATATAGAAATTATTTTTATTTGAAAAATCACATTACTATGGAAGATAATTGCAGACAATTTCATTTCATGCTTTACAGCCTACTTTTTAATGAAATACAATTCTTGCTCAACGTTTTTTTTAATTTTAAAGAGAAAAAAGACAAAAAAACCCAGCTTCAAAACAAGTTAGTAGGACAGTTATAATAAATAATATATTGTATATTGTTGTCTTCATAGTAGTTACTCAGATTACAAGATGGTATCTTGACCAAAAAATATTAGCTCAACCCTTTCTTTTCAATGAACTAAGAAAAACAAGCTGTGTAACTATCTATACATACATTTTTATTTCTTTTCCCTTTTCTTCTTTTTCCACTTCCCCCATCACAGTTTGTCTTTTCTTTTGAGTAGTTTCTTCCCATTTCACAATAGCTATTGTACGTTTTGGATCTTATTTGGATCTTATTCAGTTTCTGCCAATAGTAAGAAAATACAATGTTTACACACATGGGTCTGATTTATGTCACATATGAGTATAATTTTGAGTTACACCCATTTGCCTACAAAAGTCTCCAGTTTATCCTTCTGTGTAACAAAGTAGTACACTGTTACAAAAACACAAAACAAAACAAAACAAAAAAAGCATCTTTTTTTTATCCATTCCTCAGTTGATGGCTATTTGTGTTGTTTACAAGATTCAGCTTCTACAAATTTTGCTGCTATAAACACGGGTTCACATATATCACTGTGGTATTATGTTTTTTATTCTTCTGCGAAGATACCCAGAAGGGGTATAGCCAAATCGAATTAGACCACTAATACAAGTTTTTTAAGGAATCTCCACACTGATTTCCACAGTAGTTGCACCAGTCTATACTCCCACTAACAGTGGATAAGGATTCTTTTTTTCCCCACATCCCCTCCAGTATTTGGTATCAGTTAATTTCATGATGATAGCCATTCTTACTGGTGAAATGAAATCTCAGTGTTGTATTAATTGCATCTCTTAAATGACCAATGATATTGAACATTTTCTCATGTATTTATATGTCATTTGTATTTCTTCATCTGAGAAGTGTGTGTTCATTGCAGATGCCCATGTTTTGATTAGGTCTTTGAATTTGAGGGGTCTGACTTTTCCTAATTCTTTATATGTTCCACATATACACCCTTTGTTTGAGGGACAATTGTCTAAAATTTTTTCCCGTTCTGTGGGTTGTCTTTTCACTCAGTTTGTGATTTCTTTTGCTGTGCAAAACTTTTAAATAAGGTGAGGTCCCATTTGTTGTTTCTTTGTTTTATTTTTCTTGCAGTATTGGTTTTGTTCAAGATGTCTGTGCCTACACCTATACCTTGAAGATTTCTACCTATTTGCTCTTCCAGTAAATTTAGTGTTTCTATTTTAATATTTAGATCTTTTAACCATTTTGTCTTTAGTGAATGGTAATAGGCCCAGGTGTAGTTTTAGTCTCCAGCATGTGTAAAGCCAGTTTTCCCACCACCATTTTTAAAGACACTGTCTTTCTTCCAGTGAACACGTTTGGCTCCTTCATCGAAAACAGGGTGACTGAGTGTGTTTGGGGGCTGCATCTGCATCTTCTATTCTTCCCGTTGGTCCTCAGTACTGTATCTTTTTATTTATTTATTTTATTTATATTTTATTTTATTTTACAAATACCATACTGATTTTATCCAAATAACTTCATGGTATAATTTTAGGTCTGAAATTTTGGTGACCCTTGATATGCATTTGCTGCCAAGAATTGCTTTTTCTGTTCTAGTTTTCTTCTGGTTCCAAATAAATTTTAGGAATGTTTTCCTAGATCTGTGAGGTAAGCTAATGGTATTTTGATTGGGATTGCATTAAATCTGTATAGCAGTATCGGGAGTATGGCTTTTTCAATATGTTGGTTCTTCCTATCCAAGAATGGGGGATATGTTTCCATTTTCTGATATTCTCTTTGATTTCCCTTTTCAGGGTACTATAATTTTCACTGTACAGATATTTTATAACCTTTTTTAGATTGATTCATAAGCATTTCTTTTTTTAAAAGACAGTATTGAGAAGGATGTACCTTCCCTCATTTCTCTCCCTGTTACTTTGTTGCTTGTGTACAGGAATGCTATTGGTTTTTGAGTGTTGATTTTGAATCCAGATATGCTGCTGAAGTTGAATAGACTGTAGGAGTCTTGTGATGGAGTTTTTGAGGACTCCTATGTAGAGTATCATGCTATCTGTAAATAACGAAAGTATAACTTCTTCCTTTGCTATCTGCACTCTTTATTTCTCTCTCTTGTCTAATTGCTCTGCCTGTATCCATAACTAAATTGAATAGCAGTGGTGACAGTGGATATCATTGTCTTGTTCCTTAGAGTGAAAGCTTTCATTTTTTGACCATTTAATATGATGGTAACTGTTGGTTTGTCATAGATTGTTTTTATAAAATTGAAGTAAAGACCATCTATTCAATTTTCTGTAGGGTTTTTATCTTGAATGAGTAGTGGATTTTGTCAAATACTTCCTCGGCATCTATTGAGTTGATCATGTGATATTTGTCTTTGGTTTTGTTAAAGTAATATATAACCTTTATTAATCTGTGTATGTTGAAATATCCCTGCATTCCTGTGATGAATCCTACTTGGTCATGTTGTATAATTGTCTTGATGATTTTCTGTATTCTATTTGGCAGTATCTTATTAAGAATGTTTTGGATGTATGTTCATTAAGGACATTGGCCTGTCATTTTCTTTTATGATTGTGATCTTCTTTGGTTTTTTAATCAGGGCAATACTTGTTTCCAAAAATAATTTTGGAAGAACTATTTCCCTTTCAATTTCTTTAAAGAGCTTCTGCATTAGAGGCACTAGTTCTTCTCGGAATTCCTTGTAGAATTCAACAGTGAATGTGTCAAGGCTTGGACTTTATTTTTTGGTGAATTTTTAAATTTCACTTCCAATTTCCTTAGCTGATATCAGTTTATTTCAAATTTTATAACTTCTTGCTTTAGTTTTAGCAATTTAATTGTGTCTAGGAATTTGTCCATATCTTCTGTGTTCTCCATCTCATTAGAATATAGCTTTGCATAGTAGGTAATGATGATCTCAATTTCTCTGGGATCCATCATGAGTTCCTACTTTTCATTCATTATTGCTTGAATTTGTGTTTTTTTCTTTCTTGTTTTTGATATGGTTGGTTAATCACTTATCAATTTGATTTATTCTTTCAAAGAACCAACTTTTCAATTCATTCATTCTTTGTATTATTTATTAGTCTCTATTGCATTTAGTTTCTGACCCTATCTTTATAATTTTCTCACTCATATGAGCTTTGGGTCTGGTTTATTCTCCTTTTTCTTTTTGAAGCTTGAGGCTCAAAAGTAGGTTGTTTATTTGATCTCATTCTGTTTTCCTGATATATGAGTTCGTCATCATAAATTTCTCTCATAGTTGTGTTTCATTACGTCCCATAAGTTTTGGTATATTACATCATGATTATCATTTAATTGTGCATACCATTTAATTTCATCTTTAATTTCCTCTGTGACCTATTGGTTGTTCAGAAGAGTGTTGTTTAACTTCCATGCATTTACATAGTTTTTGTGATTTCCTTTGTCATTGATTTCCAATTTCATTTTGTTGTGGTCAGATAGTATGCATTGGATGATTTCAATTCCTTCATGTTTTAAGAAAACCAAAAAGCAATACAGACAAACAACAAACCTCAAAAAATAAAAATAGAGGCTTTCAAAACAAGATGATAGAAATTTAACAATATTGCATATTGTTATCTCTAAATGGGCTGCTTAGATTACCAGATGTAGACATTCAAAATTGATCTGATCATAAGAGTATTAACTATTCTTTTCCAAGAACTAATAGAATTAGTAGTATAGTCATTTTAGCTATCTTATGTGAGTATATATATATATATATATATATATATATATATAAATTTAGGTGTTGCTATTTATTTGACTTAGGACCCCTTCCTTTGGTACTGGACTATGGAGTTGATTATGATGCCTCACAATCACAGTGCCTTCACTCCTCTCACCAGCAAGGCCATTCTGGGTCAGTGGAGGAAGGTACAATCCATATTTTCACTACTCTTGCCAGTTGTGCCATCCTGGGACACTGGAGGAAGGAAGGAATATGAATTCACACTCCTTTCACAGGCCACACCATTCCAGGGCAGTATAGGAAGCAAAGAGTATGAACTCACACTCCTTTCACCAACTGTACTGTCCTGGGACAATGGAGGCAGAAAGGAGCATGAATCTGGACTCCTCTCACCAGCATGCCATCTCTGGAAAATGTAGTAAAGGAGGAGAGTGAACTTATATTCCTCTCATCAGCGTCACCTTCCCAGAACAATGGAGCCATTCTCAACTTTCGACTTGTCATAAACACCTGATACAGATCAGGATTTATTTTGCTGCTGTTTTAATGTCTCTGTCCTTCAAGAAAGATGGTGAATGCTTGTGTCAATCAAGACAGCCTTAGGAATCTGTGCTTCAAAACAATCACATAATTAACAGATCATATTGAAATGCAACTGTTTTAAATAGTTTTATTAATTATAGAATAACACATACAATTGTTAGTTGAAGTTGACCCTGTGAATCATTAGTTTCAAAAACAGATAGTGGTGGGTTGGTGTTAGACTACAGGAAACAAGATTTTCTTGCAAATTGTAATACTGCTAATTCTATTATTATGGTCAAGAAAATTAGAATTCCAAATAGTTGCCTCACAAAGTGTTTACGAATTTATATATAAAGGGGATAGGAGGAAGAACAAAAGCAAAAATATTCAGGTGTAACTACTATCTTCTGAAATTATACTAAATCCCTGACTTACAAAAATTTTTACTGCTTAGTTGCTAACTTCCAATAAGACCTACCATTTTGCTGTGTATATCCCTGCAGTGTCCCTCAATTATCAATGCTTTTGTTTTTGTCTTCCTACTTTCTCTTGGATCATAAGCTTCTTAAGGAAGGAAGCTTGCCTCATCCATCAGCCCCATTAGACAGCATCATACTTAAAACTTTGCATGTTTCACATTTGTCAACTGGACATGAATTAAAAACTTGCCTGATTCCTCAGCAACCTAAAGGTTATAATCTTTAATCGTATTTGTTTACCCTAAAAATTAACTTTAAAAATATTCAAATGATTCAGTACAAAGAAAACAATGCTTGATTTTTTAGTAGAAGCAGGATATTTCATTACTGTGGTAAATTAGAAGTAGCTAACCTAGTTCCTTAAAATTTGGCTACATTTATTTAAAAAGATAGAGAAACTGAGTTAGATTATATCATCAAAATTTTCATTAGATAAGATACCATCCTACTTGAGTGAAATAAAACCATCATTATCTCAATGCAACAACCTTTCCTTAAAGACATTCTGTCATGACGTAAGATAATCAGATGTGTTTAATTTCAGGTTTTAAGAGATTACCACTGACTATGTAGAATAGTGTTCAAAAGAAAGGAAATGTGAGTATAATTCAGAAATATTTTTGTTTTTATTTAGTATAAATTATTTAAAAATTGCTTTATTACTGTATTTTTATTATGAACATATGAAATATAAATTTAAAACTATATTTTGTGTATTCACCAGTCTTTACTATAAATTTATAATGTTGAATTTATTTACTATTGCAGTTTATTATGAAAATAAATATGAATAGCTTCCAGGAATTTTCAGGGGAAGATGAAATAATAATGTAATGAAATATTATATATATGTAATCTATCTATATATCTATATGTAGTAGAAATATATCAATCAGTAAATACATATGAAAAATTTGTCTGATAAAATAATTAAATATGTTTTAATAATAGTAATACAATATTGCTCTATAATGACAACCATATCAGGAAGTTAGATGGATTTTAAAGTACCTCTTTTATTCTACTTTTTGACTTTTACAGTTATGCTAATGAGAAAAGGAGAAAAGGAAATATATATCAAGTGGCCTCATAGTAACTTAGATATTTACTTCAAAGCAAATTATTTATCACAGCAGTAATTTTGCATTTATATCTTGAACCTAATTATAGTGCTTCCAAATATTCTTGGTTCTAAATAGCTTTAATTGCATTCTTCTCCATGAACACACTTTTGTATTTCCCCCCATGTCTTCATTCTATTTTCTACTGAAATTTTTATGACCATAATAGTCATGTAAAAATAATTTGAGGAAGAATTTGAATTTTAGCGTTACATGAGTAAAGCTCATTAACTCAAATGCTCTTGATTCCTTTATGGTTTTTTAAAATCTGTAGACAATGGACTTTATTCATTTATCAGGTAGTCTATCTCAATTGTCATTTTGGAGCTTGCTAGCCATAGCCATATGATAACAGTTGTGAAGCATACTTTCCATTAGGTCAGTTAACATATTTTATTTTTTGGAAGGTAAGCATATGTTTCTTAGCAAAACAATTTCAATTACTCTGATAATTTACAAAGCTTTGAAAAGACAAATTACTTCAAAGCATTTCATTTTCCTCTTTGTGTTATTTATATTCATTTGGCTATAAATTTTGATAGGATTTTTTTTCTTTTACTACACTGGTGATCATATCCAGAGCACTGCACATGGTAAGCACATGCTGTATATTTAAGACAAAATGCTCTGTTGAACATTAATTGTGAAAATACTAAAAATAAAATGGATGAAAAGTTGCACTCGTTCCTGTCAGGAAATTATTTAAGACTAATTTATACAGGGTTTGTTAGGAGTATAACAAGTAACACTTGTCATCTGTAACATATTATTAAAAATGAATATGGCCAATAAGCCAATTCATTGTGCTAGAAAAATGCTAGAGATATTTTAGCCTTTTGCATTAAATGTAATCCAAAAACACAAATAAAAAAGAAAAACAGAAGTAACTAAGCAGAATGAAGCACCATTTAAATTTTAAATTGTGATTGTGATGGCTACTTAAATATTTTAAGAAAATCATTATGGTTCTTCACAGTTTTTTAAATAAATGCTCAAACAATTTAATTTATTTTTAATTTCAGTTTTGAAGATCAGACATACATATTGATAGAAAATATTCCTCATGTGGACCAGAGATCTTCTCAATATAGGTATTTGTCTTTAATTTTATTTGAAAGCCTTATTAGTAAATTTGAGAACATTCCTAAAACCTATAAACCAACTTTATAATGAAAAAGGTATATAGTAATAACACCACTAAAATATTACCTCTGTTAAACATTAATGTTGCAAAATATTACTAAAATATTGCATTATTATTAGATTGGGGAAATGAAATACAGAGTACATGAGTAAGATTGAGGGTAGGAGCCAAAGATTGAAGTGTATCACTTTTATACCCATTTTTAATAGAAGTGTATTTCTCAATGTTGATAGCTTGATATTAACAGAGTACTGGAGTGGATATTTTTCAAAATAATTTCAACATAAATTTCCAATTTTTCTTTGTAGGTTTTCTCTAAGAAAACAAGCAAAGAAGAATTCTTTTCTCTCCCTATGCTTGCTGGTATTTGTTGCTTTTTGTGTTCTTGATGAACACCATTCTGCCTAAGGTAAGGCAGTATCTGAGAGGCAAGGATTTGAGGAAAAATAACTCTTTAATACTGTTGATGTGGATGTGCATTGTACAATCACTATGGAAATCAATATGAAGATTTCTCAAAAAATTTAACCTAGAAATTCCATATGAACCACTCCTGAGAATATACCTGAAGGAGTTAAAAACACTATACTATAGTGATAAGCATCCATATTTGTAGCAGCCCAATAGGTGAGCTCTGGGAATAATGCAGATGCTTTTTAATATGCTGACTTAAACTCTGTAGTATATTGACCAGGCCCACAACATCTCAAATGATTGGAGGGCAAAGGTTGAAATAAGAGACAAGTGGTATGAGTTTAAGGCTCAAGGAGGATCAAAATCCTTCAACAGAATTCAAAATTCTCTGGCAACTGAGACAAAGAAATTCTCTAGGTGGTCCATATTTACTTGGTTTTCAAACAAAGGAAGGAGTTAAAGCGGCTAATGCAGGAACTGAGCAGGACCTTGGGAGTTGGTTCAAAGACTTCTCAAAGTAGTAAATTATGCTACCTAAGAGAACTGTCTTATCTCCAAGTATACATTCACCACAAGAATGAGACATCTGCAGCTACAGTATCTAGTTAATTGGAGTTGGAGTCAGGAGTCCTCAGCTGTGACCTTGTCTTGTCCTTTGAGGTGTCACAGCATCACAGGCCTTAGGCAGGACCATGATTTGTAAAGGTCCACATACTATGGATCTGCTGCCCATCTCAAGACAAGGGGCTTAGGCCTGGGAAAGACTCATAAGTAAGCACAGAAAGCCAATTGATTAATTTTAAATCTTGCTCAGAGTCACTTTGCAGTGGTCTCCATCAATCTCTTATCTTGTTTCACCAATACTCCTGTTTAGATCTTGCAGGAAGTGTGGATGGGCCTGGTCTGCTGGGACTTTCTGAACAAAACCTTGTGGCCTAGGACTGTAGTGCCAAGGGTTTTGGTTTGTCATTATATTGTTTTGTTGTTGGTCATGGTGTTCAATGTGTCCTAGTAGGTGTGAAATCTTATACCATCTCTGTTGTCTTATAATGGAAACTACAAAATGGAAATTTTGAAGTGAGATTTTTTGTTCCTTTAGAGTTAAGTGCCTTCATCAAATTTCCTCAGGCATAGAGCAGTAGAACTCATCCTCAAGCACATAGCCACGTGGATTCTATCAGTCTGTAAATCTTGCCCATGTCGCCTATGAATTATTTCTCCAATAAGCCCTGTAAATTTCCAGAAATTTAGTAAAATCCCCGTCATTACCTGTTGATGTGCATACGCAGTCTTCCTAAAGGACATCTTGCTTTATTTTTCTAGTTTCTCACTGCACAGGTCAATAAAATTTTTTTAAAAGAAATTTTTAAATTTCAACTTAAAATCAATTGTTTTTATTATAGTTAGCAACTGAAAGCATTTTGTAATGGCTCATGGCTAAAGTTTGTTCATATGCTAGTAAATGTTATTTCTGCGAGTGTTCCTGAAGATTTTCCTGAAGAGTTTGCCATTTAAAAATTTAGCTGAGTAAGGTTTCTCTTAGCAATGAGAAGGGACTCCATACAATCCCTTAAAGAACTAAATAAGACAGAAGAGTTAAAGGAAGGGCAAATCCATTCTTTGCTTGAGTAGAGGCATGGAGCTTCTCTCAGGCCTATAAGCTCTGACAAAATTACACTACTTGATTTCCTTACAATTCTGCTTGCAAATGGCAGACTATGATTGAGAAACTTCTCCACAGGTGTGTGACCCCACAGACATTAGTCATCTTATGTTTAGATACATCGAGATGCAGATGCAGATGGAGAAGGAGATAGAGGAGAAGAGAGAAAGAGAGAGAGAGAGAGAGAGAGAGAAACCTGGGGAAGCCTGATTCTGTTTCTATTCACTGGGAGAATCCCGTGACCTATATAAATCATTGCCTGATCATTGTTTTAACGCTGAGAATTCCCAAACTTTCTCACATTTGTGCAATCTCAATGGTTTTTGACAATTCCTAGAACAAACATGATGCATTCTTCCTTTATTTCAAAGATTTTGTATTTATTCTTCACTCTCGGCCAAGTATTTTTTCACTGTCATCTGGCACTGTTGACCCCAACATCCTTCAGTTCTTAACTGAAACATGATTCATATTGAGAAGCCATCTTCTTAGCTAACTGTATATCACATAATCACAGCATTTCTTTTGTAGCACTTCAGTATTCTTTGTGTATTCAGCCAACCATTTTATTTTGTGCATATTTCCTATACAACAGTGTAAGTCCACCATGGCAGTAATCTTATTTGTCATTCACTGTGTTATTTAAAATATGGAGAAACAATTGGTACTTACATAATGCTGGAAAAACATGTAAAGAATGAAGAGATGTTACTGTCTTTTCACTGTATCATATATTTTATACCACAAAATACGTGTATCCTTCATTTATAAAAGAGAGATAAGCTATTAAGAAAGAAACAACCTAAAAATAACTTGAAGATGGGGCACAGCTCCAGAGGCAGAGTAAAAAAAAAATCAACAAATATAAACAACAAATAAATAGATTTCTTTATCCTATTTGGATGCAATAAATCTCTTTTTTGGCAAATATGACCTAACACTAATTGAAAACGGCATTGCATATTTGTTATATAAAAAGCTTTACTAGAACTTTTCTGACTAGCAGATTTATGCAGATTTTAGAAATAAATTACATCACAAAGGTCCCAAAAATTTATGACCATTGTATAAGCATATTCTTAAGCATATTTCTTTTTTGTAGTTTTCCTTTTAATTGAAAATGTACCTTCATACCACTTGAACACTACTTGCTAGTCAACAAATATTGGTTATTAAAAGTAAATATATCAAATGCAATAGACACAAAATTTTTGATTTCATTATCCTCCCATTTAATAATTTTCAATAAATTGCCAATGAGTAGTGTTCAAATTCTTCAGATAGTATTGAGGATGTGGATGTTTTAATATTCAAACTCCTATCACATTTCAAAACACATGGTGCTGCTTTATTTCCTTTTACCTCACACAGACGGCTTGTATCTTAACCATTCTCCACTGTTTCCATTATCAAGCTTTCTCCTCCTAATTTAGGATTCAGCACAAGTTTAGTCTCCTTTCTACAATCCCTCCTTAACCCCTCAAGTGATTTGGGAATTCTTTCCCCTGATCCCTCAATTACATTTTAAATTCTACTCCTCCGATCATCCTAGCTCTTTCTTGTATTTATATGTATATTCATCTTTGCTATACTTTAAGCTACTTGAACAGAGGAAACCAATTTTTTTTTTCTTATCCTTGCATAATACTTAGACTCCTATGCATTCTACAGCAGGTTTCTGAGTCTCAAGCTATCAAATTGGTTTGAATTCAGAACTCGGTTCAGAGATAATAGATGAGTTAGTGCAGCTAACAAGCAGGCATATAGGAAATACATTCCCTCAATGTTCAGCATTTTCTTTATTTCAAATCCAAATCAGCTTTAGAAAGCCCTAGTGATTTTGGTAGTTTTCCTCCTCGTGATTTTTAATCTATCTGACATACCAAGAAGAATAACTGCAACCAGTTGCTGGTCCTCCACCCCATCATGGCAATCTTGCTCGCTCCACTTGCTTTGCCAGGCTCTCTGTCAGGCCCCAACTGCCGTCCTTGGCCCGGAAAAACGCATGCTCTCTGTTTTGCTCTAAATCCTTCCAATACTCTAATTGGTTTCATTTGCAGGCAGTGATGATTTCATTAAAAATCTCAATTTCTGAAACAAGAATTGTATCATTTTTATGGCTTGATAATTTAGTCAATGTGGTGCCTTATTCTTAAATATAGGTGCTAAATACATACATACTTTAAAATGTCAATTTTTAAATATGATGTCTGTATCATTAGAATTTTGCTGCAAAGATAACAAGTCAATAAAAATGAAGAATGCTGGCACAGCCTTGGAACATTATGAGAAATAAATTCAAATTAGTTGAAAGCAAAATCAAAAGATTGCTTACATGCAATAGATCAAAAATCTACCTCAAATGTTTGAAGCTAAATAATGTGTGTATAAAATTGCAAGTAATAATTATTGTGTTGATTTAGGTGTAAGAACTACAAATATTTATGAAATGATATTTTCAAATTATATGGAATAACAGCTAAACATTCTAGTTAATATTAAATCTTCAGAAATATAGTCATATATTGATTGATACTGTATTGTTTTAAGACTACTACAACGTCCTTGAATTTAAGGGAATTTTCTTAAAAAATTAATATGAAACAGGCTTAATTTTCCAGGTTAAATATAAATAATATTAAAATTAATATGATAAAGCCTAATCTTACATTTTGCCTTTCCATTACCGAAGCTATATTTTAATTGGAGTAGTTACAAGAAAGAACTCATTTGTCAAGAATATGTCTCTCTGCTTTATTTAGTTAGAAGCAGAATGATTTCCCTTGAAAAGATATACAGTACAAGACATTTAGAATGCCTTAAGTTATAGCATATACTATGGACATTACCAAAATTCTTTCTCCTTATTTTGGTTTTTCCCTGTTTTATATAGTAGAAGTTGATTTTATTTAATTGAAATAAAACTGAACAGCAAATGAATAATATTATAAACAAGATAGTTGTAAAAGGACTTTTTTCTCATTGCTGTTGCTTGCTCTCAGATATGCAATCTAATTTGTTGCAGAAGTGTTTTAAAACATAGGCATTAGTCTACTAAAAACTAATGAGAATGACAGCTAGATTGCAAATATATCTAGATATTCCACTCATGCTTGATGACTTCGTGTTTGCTATTATGAATGTAGACATTATTAACTCAAAAATCACTGTTTCAGCCTTAGATCAAATGCAGAAAACAATGCATCATAATGTCTGTTACTCTTTGGAGAGAAGACTCATTATGAAAATCATGTTTTTGAAGTTCTATTACCATTTACGTTAACAAATTGAAGGACAGGGTTACCAAATGATTTTTATTTTTCATAAGTTATAAGAGCAAAGTTTATAAAGGTAACATAAAATAACACTTTGATATAAAATGAACTCATAGAATTTAAATGTATGTAAACGTTTTATATTGTACATTTTGTGAATGTAAGAACTTTTGATAAAACAACTACAAAATTCACTGTTTTTCCTTTTCTAAAAGGGTGATCAAAATACATAGTGAATTTTAAAATTAAACAAAATTACAGTAAAAGGCATATTACCTTTATTTCACCTCTAAGTATCTCTTTTCTCAAACACTTTGCATTGTTTATGAGAGTTTCTGAAACATTTCAGATCCTCCTCTTCTGTGAATAGCTTTAAAAGTCACGATTTTAAAAAATTCAACGAATGGTGATGCAGTTCCCTAAACTGGGTAGCTGAACCAAAAAAGGCAAAAATAAGACCACTGATGAATCCTGACTAACCCTTCAAGAGTATCATAGCAATGTTCAGATCTTAGTTTTGTGCAGTGTAACATGATTATGTAAGTTGCGATTAGGGGAAGTGAGGTGAAAAATATACGCGACCTATTTTTATGACGTTCTAGAACATAATATATAACAAATAGGTATAGTAATAACACTAAGAACGAGATCTATTACAATGCTGTATATTATCATCACAATGCATCCCACACAAACCTGATCCTAGTTCACCACAACACCCACAATGACTTCCTAACTTCTCTGTCCTTCGCAGCGCAGAGCATATCTACCGTTGCTTTCTCCCTTGCTTTCTCTACTCTAGTTACAAAAACCTTCTTGCTGTTTGATCCAGGCTGAACATTTTTCAAGTTACTTTTTTGAACAGAAGTAATCTACTTAGTACCTCTCAAAGATAATATCTGAATATTTCCTTCCTTATTTTTGCCTGATTTTAGTACTGTTTTAATGGACTACATTTTAAAACCAAATAGCTGAATTCCAAGTCTGTTGGATCTTTCAGTATATCGATATTAATTACCCTTCTTAACTTCTCATTTGCACAGAAAACTTAAGTTCTAATCTATTGAATAAAAATACATTATTTTAATTACAGATGCTCTTGACTTATGATGGGGTTAGGTCTGTATAAACCCATTGTAGTCAGTACTGTTGAATAAAAATAAATGAATACACCTACACAATGTGATAATACAACTATACAGCTGTAGTTTATTACTTTACCTTCTTCTTTTTTTTTTGTACTGGGATTGAACTCACAACCTCATGCCTGCCAGGCAGGTACTTAGGCCACTGTACTAAATCCCCGGCTCTAGTTTTTGAGACAGAGTCTCACTATGCAGTTCAGGCTGGCTTTGAACTCACTTTGTAGCCCAGGCCAGTCTTGAACTCACAACAATCCTCCTACTTCAACCTCCCAAGTGCAGGGATTAAAGGCATGTGCCATCACGCCTAGCTTACTTTACCTTCTTAATAGTCTGGCTGAGTAGGTGCTGCTGCTGGCTACCATTGACCAGCATTGAAACTGGCAATTGTTTACCATATAACTAGCCAGAAAAAATTCAAATATAAATATGACTTATACAAAACATATATGCTTTGACACCATCACAAATCTGACATGTTATAAGTTGAACCATCATAAAAAAGGGGGCTTTCTGTGTGATGTATGTTTGACTGTGGTTTACAAATAAGATCAGAACATGATTAAACCAATTGTGTGTGCTTTTTGTAACAGCATTAAACTACATACTCACAGAAGCGATTTAAAATAAATAAGTGTTATAGATGAAAGCTAACTCAATATAGTAGGGTATTTTTATTTTATGGATGAAACAAGACTGAAATCTAGTTTGTGGCAAGGATAGATAGTATAACACAGGCAGTCTGTGAGAGTCCCAAGGTTTACATTCAACTTCGTAGTATATCAGGCTAGTTGATTAGTCACAGATTCCCTCAGTTTCATAGAAACTGTATGTTCTTATGCAAACTTCACATTTTGGGGAACTGATAAAAGAGTAAAAGATATAGTCACTTTCAGCAAAGTAATAACTAATCTGTGTCAGGTACATTTTTTTTTATTGAGATAAAGGGTTACAAATATTTAACTGAGCACAGAAGTTTTAATAAACTAAGATGTTCCTTTTTGTGAATATTGCTCATGTGTACACATGAATATTAGAAATGGTAAAACTGATAATTAAGAGTAGGGTGAAGACTTCATACTTTTTATTGATTGAACACAGAAGCAATGCCTGATTCTTTCAAACATTAATAACTTCTTTAAACTGCACATTAAAATCCCATCGCATGAATTTATTATTTAAAACTCCAGTAAATTTAATGTTATCTCTAAAGTAACTATTATAGAGACTTAATGGATTTCTTAATAGGGTAGAGTATGAATGGTTATAGAGTACTAATTAAAATGAAGGGTTTGAGAAGCAGCCAAAGAGTGAAAAAATTATTCAAGCAATGATGTTATTTAAAAAATAATGAAAAGAAGCTTTATTCAAAACATTAAAAGGAAATGTACAAATCATACACTTCATTTCATCAATACAATATTTTCCATGCATATTGAAATGTATTGTTCCCTTTTAAGTGTATGTTCTATTTCACTTTTCTATTTCACAAGTTATTTAACTCATTTTGTAATTAGATTATATTGATTTTTCAGGAAGCATAAGAATATTTCTGCGATAGTAGTAAACTTTGTTTGTGCCAGTGGGATTTACTTTTCAATTTTACTTATTCAAATACATATTTTTTTTTTTTACAAATCTTTCGTTGCATTAAGACTTAATCTGAATAAATCTTAGCTTACTTATCTGTACAGAGGTGCCATTATGGTTTGGAACTGGAATGTCCCCCAAAAGATTCACTTGTTCTGAAATGGTTGAAAAATAGTTGGATAATGGGGCCTCTATACTCATCAGTGAATTAATCATCTCTAGCTAAATTTATTGTGGGTTGGTGACACTGGTGAGAAGT
This sequence comes from Dasyprocta punctata, assembly GCA_004363535.1. NCBI lineage: Eukaryota > Metazoa > Chordata > Mammalia > Rodentia > Dasyproctidae > Dasyprocta > Dasyprocta punctata. The sequence goes on from RJWM01006422.1 coordinate 42,708, forward strand.
TACATATCACTGGTGACATGACCTTGAAGGGTGTAACTCTCCCTTACTCCTCACTTTTCTCTCGCTTCCTGGCCACCATGATCTAAACAACATTTTCTGCCTGGCCTTTCTAAGATGTTTCTACCTTGTAATCAACTGACCATGGATTGAAAAATTGACCCAAAGTAAAACTTTTCTCTTTTGATTTGAGTGTTGAGTATTTTATCCCAGTGATAGATAAAGTTAATAATATACACTTTTGATAGAAATGAAACAGCATTTTTGGTGACTATGTGATTCAGAAGCCTTTGGAAGTGACTTGTGGGAGAAGTTTGAAGGTGCTGGCTAGAGAAACCATAAAATATTGTAAGCAACAATTGATGAGCTTCTGATTAGAACTCAGAAGACCATAATGCTGATACAAATACAGAAAACAAAGTTCAGAATCAGAAGACTTCAGCTGTGATTAAAAACTCCACTGGAAGTTGAGTGTGAGACCATGTGAGTTGTAATTTGGCAGAAAATTTTTTTCATGCCTTTAGACTTTGAAAAAGACTAGGATTTAAATGTGGTGAACTAATGCCTCTGGCAGAGGAAATTTCATGGCAACCTAATGTTTGGACTATGGCATGGTTACAGCTGACAACCCTAGCTTTTAGCTATGTTTGCAGTGATAATTATAAAAATTCCATTTGACAAGACTAGATTTTGATTAGAAAGAAATGCCTGGAGAATATGGATGCTGAAAAATATTAAAAAGTAAATACTTTGTCTTAGGATAATGATAAAATGGCTTGAAGGCATCTCAGGGAACTGGAAGTCCCCATATTTCACTTGATTGAAGATGTGACAGGTAAAAATAAACTTGTTAGAAGAGATTGCTAGGGTACCCTGCTTAAGAAGGTCCAACTAGGAAACTGGTTCCCTAGGATTTGATTCACAGCACTCAGCCATCTACGCAGTCATAGACTTCTGCATCCATGATGCAAAGGGGCCCAGATTATACTCAAGATGGCAATCGACATTGGAATCAATCAAGTAGCATTGATTTTAATGGCATGCAGAATGCAAGAACTGAGGAGTCAGGAAGTTCTCCACCCAATTTCAGAAACCCTAGCAGACCACAGAGTGCTCCCCTGAGATGGTAGTGTGTGAAGCTGTGAAGGTGAAGTAAAAAGTACAGTAGGGATTCCACATATTTGCAGAAGTTATGAATAGGGAATGCCTAATGAGAAAAGTCATAAGCAGATAGGAAAGCCATCACAAAAGTGACTATGAAAGCTGCAATTGGCAATGTCATAGGGGTAGAGTTCTCTAAACACTTTGGGGTTCATATTTTGCCAGAACTTGCTCTTTGTCCTGGATATGGTCCTGCATGTTTTAATGTTTGCCCTTCTGGATTTCATACATGCTTTGGGGCTCACAACTAAATGTTCATCTTGAGTGTCAAAAGAGTCTTGCAACTTGGACTTTTCAGTAATGATGAAACTGTTATGAATTAGCTAACACTCATATTTGGACTGACTGTACTTGTCACAGACAAGGGAATGAATCTTTGGGGGCTTCAAAGTTAGGTATTTTGGCAGGTGATTGGATCATGGGGTGACACTATGCTTACCAGTACATTAATCTACTATATGCTAAAGAGTGAGGTCTTGTCTCACAGTCACAGAGGGCAGCATCTGAAAAGGGATAACTCTTTCCTTGGCTCCTCCCCTCTTTCTCTTTTTCATGACTACAGTAATGTGAGCAGTTTTCCTCCTCGAGGCCCTTCTATCATGTCATTTTTACCTTTGAATCAGTTGATTGAGGTCTGCAAACATGAGCCAAGATAAATGTGCCTCTCCCACTTGAAGTTATGGGTGTTGAGTATTATGACTCAAAAATGGAGAAGTTCAGACAGTTGCTATTCAAATGAGGAAGGGAACACAGGAGAGGAGGGGGGAAAGCAAAGAAGAAAAAAGTAAAGAAAATGAGAACAGGAAAACATGGAAACAAAGTTTTGTAAATGAGGAAGGGAGGAGGGGTTGAAGGGAAGGCAGAGGAATGGGAATAAAAACAAGCTGTCTCCCTGAGTCTGTGCTATTCGCAGAATGCAGGGAGACAGAATCAGGGGCCTCACCAGGAGGTCCACCTGGAAACCAGAACCATGTGCCAGTTGCTGCTGGAGTGGGGATAGCCACACCCAAGCCTCTCTCCATGATTCAGCCCTATTCTTGGACTGTGGTGGGGGAAGAGATCCAGGTCTCACTAGGAAGTGATCCCGGCCAGAAACCATATCATTTTCATTGTTTTGTTGGTTTGTTTTTATTTTCTATGTTTTGTTTGATAATGTTAAATCTGATGACATGAGCAGTTATTTGAAAGATAACAAGACACTTTGAATTTACTAGTGGCTTGTTTTGAAGTCTTTTATTGCAGTCACTGTTTTGGTTTTATCATTTTTATTTTATTCTGTTCTGTTCAATTTTTCCTATGTCTGAAATTATCTGTAGCTATTTTGAAGACAACAAAAGGCATTATGGTAACTATTGTTGGCTTCATAACGTTTTGAAGTCCTGTATCACTTATGCTGGTTTATTTTTGATTTGTTTTATTCTGTTTTATTTTCCTTGGTTTTATCCTCTTTAAAATAAAAAAATGAATTAGAAAAAAGGAAAAAAAAAGCAAGTTGCATCATGAACAGGTACAGATTCTTTATAATGAATGTGATCATTATGTGTACCTAAGACGTACCAATGAAATCTGATGGAAAAAATCTGATTCAATAGTTTTTAAAATAATCATATATTATTTGATATCTAATCATTTAATTCCACTCAAATAAAAATCTTTCAATGTTTTTATTTGTTTTATTTAATCCATTTGATACACATTACTATGTACTTACTGTTTTTAGGTATCATTAGATAACAAATCCTTCCATATTCTTTACTAAGCTTTTGTTGTGTGGACAAGGTTCAAATTATTTTCAAAGAGCTGAAGTAGAAAGTGAAATGGAGGATAGAGCTTCAGGAGTGGCTGATCGGAAGATCAGAAGTGCCAGCAGTATTCACATGAACTGATACTAAGAAAATTCCATTTCCAGGACCTTGGAAGACCCAATCTGATCAATATGCTTTGGTTCTAACTTGCAACACTGACATCTCTGATGTTCTGTGAGTTTACTTCATTCCTCTTTTTCTATGAGCTAAATTTGTACTTCTTCAATACTCTAAAAAATATGTCTACTGCATTGCACCAGATTTCTAAAGTCTTCAATTCAAATATTCCAAAATTATTTACCTATCCATATTATAAAAATGAGCTATTTATTAATACTTAATTGCCATTATCAAATTTAAGGAAAACAGTAAATTAATGTTTTGGAGATCTATACTAAACTAATATATTAAAGTTTTATGTTATTTATGTTTTTATGTATTATTAGTTCACTATTGCAATTACTTTTGGTGAAGGTTAGAATTGTTTTAGATATATAATAATAAATAATAACAACAATGATTATTATTATACATATATGTAACTGCTTGGTAATTATTACTTCTTAAAGTCAAAAAGAATTTGTCATGAATTTTGCTGTAAAATATTTTTAAAATCACCTATAAATAAAACACTTTATTAATATACACAATAATTTCTAAGAGTATATTTGCAAAATATAAGCCATATTTATAAAGTTGTGTTAAGCCAGGAGTGGTGGCACATATCTTTAATCCCAGGACTCTTGGGAGGTTAAGGTAGGAGGAGCTTTGTGAGTTGAAGGCCGGCTTGGGCTACAATGTGAGCACAAGGCCGGCCTGAGCTACATAGTGCGACCCTGCCTCAAAAAAACCAGGTATGGGAGTTCGGTTCAGTGGCTTAAGTGCCTGTCTGGCAGGCACAAGGCTGTGAGTTCAATTCCTGGTGCCACAAAAAAAAAAAAAAAAGTCTATATATATATATATATATATGTGTATGTATATATATATATATATATATATATATAGTTGTGACAGTTTGTATATCTTTATAATTTCAATTCAAAGTGAAATAATAATGTATTTTATTATTGTTTTTGCATTTGTGTTGATTTATTTAAAACCACATCAAATGTATGAGATTTTCGTGGTAAAAGATATATACTATCATGAAATATCCTCCTATATTTTAAAACACCCAGGACAATATAGCTGCATAGTATTCCAGTCAATATCAATTTATATCTTTTGGCCTCTGATATTATATATGGATTTGGCCTGGCCTAGTCACTGAAATCTCCCCGACGACACATTGGAAGAGATTCTAAAATTAACAAATTGCCTCTGAATATCTGCAGAATGACCTACAATTTTTAATTTCAAAGTATAATGTCATCACTGACACACAAAAAAACCTGAATAAATTGCAACCAATAAATGGATAAAGAAATGGATGGGCAGGGAATAAGCTAAAATTTCAATCAATAAAGATTAAATGAGTCATTAAGAAAGGCACTTCAGCTTCAGTTTCATTAATGGGAATAAACAGTTTTATATCACCCATCTATAGATAAAAGGAAATCATATTTCTAAACACTATATTTCTTTTTGGAATTTGATGTTTCAGCCTGTCTTTTACATTTCTTGTCTTAGTCCTGGAATCAGTCCTGTCTACAAGGAAGCACTAATTTGATGTAGGACAGAATAGAATTTTAGAAGACCAGATTGACTTACTAGGTTTATAATTTATCAAAATTCAAAATTTGGAAAGAAAGTCTTATAAGGGGTATAAATGAGTTTTCATAGGAGATGCACAGAATATATAACAATAATCTTATTAACTAAATCTTATTTGTAATATGCACTTTACTCTGTACAGTAAATAAATCTAAAACATACCATGATATATAAAACAATGAATTTTATGTGACTTATGCAGGAATTTGAAACATTAGGTAAATAAATTATTAAAAAATTTTAAAACTGTAGTTCCTCTTGCATATAAATATACATAACATTGTATATTTAAATTAGCTCTTTTCCATTAGTAGAGACTATATATACATTTATTAACATATATATATATATATATATATATATCCAGAATACAAGATACAAGATATTGGAAAAGAGAAATGAAATGTTTAATGTTTTCCAAGTAGAATATATTTACACACTTACTAACAATTATCTGTGTGTTTAAATTTAATCAAATATATTAAAATTACTCAAAAAACTGCATTGTGTTGTGCAATATTATTTATATATAAAATAACTGTATAAGAAAGCATAAATGAATCAGTGAATGTAAAATCATTTAATATTTTTTCATTTGAAGTGATTCTTTTTGCAACTGTTTTCCTTTTATTCATGTATAAATATCAGTGAATTTACATTTTTGAACCCTTTATACTTTACAATTTAAAATATACATTTCACTGCTGCTTTTAAATTTGTCTGAATAACTTGTATGAATATAGGTCTCCTGCTAGAAGCCACTCTAAAGGCTGACAAAAAAAGGCTGTTTGAAGTCATCAGAGTGAAGCTAAGTCAACGAAACCTTTGTGGGGTCAGTCTTCCAGAGGCAAAAGAGAAAGAAAAGAAGTACACTGAGGTAGTCCACTTCGATGTTTTCTTCCCCTTGGCTCACATGCAGATCCTTTTCACTGGGTGTGAAGGCCAAGCCAAAACCTGTGGCTCAGAGCTTGTAGCCATCTCCCTTGACTGCAGAAGACATAGCAGCCAGTCTGGATACTCATTCAGAATGTGAACTTTTGAGTGAAAAAAAAAAAAAAAAAGAAATCTCAGCGAGTCAAGCCTGAACTTCATTGGGCCATTTCCCCCATGAGAATTTACAAATTCATGAACTCAGCATTTACCTGATTGAGAAAAGCAAAAAAACTGGAAACAGCTGCAAAGATGTTAAAAAAATAAAATAAAATAAAATAAAAAGAATTTTTAGGCACTTCACAGTTTTAAAAAGACAACTTTTTTAAAAAAAGTTTTTTATTATCACCTATGCAGAAAAACACTAGAAAAACATCTACTACTTTGACATGAAAGTACAGAAGGGTAACAGAATTACATCAAAATCATCCTAGAAATAATTGATTTTCAAAGATTGAATTCTAGCCTTGAAACATAACAATCCCCGACAAATTGAGGATGCCTAGGTATTCTTTAATTGATAGTTATGAAATATCATATGTTACATAGGGTAAAAATATCAACAATTCATAATTTAAGAAAATATATAGCATTCATTTATCAGTTGCCAGGTGAACAAGCATAATAAAACTCAAACCACTTTGAAGATAACAATATGCAATATATTAACCACTGTTAACCTATTATTTTGTTCTGACATTTTATTCTTTTTTTGTTTTTTTTTAAGATAAAAACAAATTTTCAGTTACAAAAAAGAAATAATAAATAGTAGAGATCCACACATCATTCAGGTAACAGTGCTTGGGTCAAATAAATGACCGAATACATAAGTAATGTTACCAAAGTCCTACTTCTGCACTATTTTAATGAAATCAACATAATTTACATTAGAAAAATAAAACAAAAGTTTCTCTTATTAATTCTTTCCTCGAAGCACAAGATAGATGACATTCATTTTTGAATATTAGGCAAAAATATTCTAAACAAAGTATTACAAAGTCTAATTTTAGGCATATGTCACTATAGCCTCTCTGAAAATGTACTTGGCATTATCAATTTTATTTAAATGTCTGAATAATTTATTAAACAACCAAGTCATACTTCTGTATGAAACAGAAAGGCATTCATATTTGCAACAAAATACCTTTATAATAGTGTTTATGGTACTACTTTTTATAGCCAAGTGTTGAGAACAATTCACTAGTAGAGTAAATTATTTCCATCTATTTCTTACTTATTTACAAAATAAATTCCTATAACAATTTCCCATATTAAATGACATGGAAGTGCTTTCTAATACTGTGCTATGTCTACTTCTTCCCTATTGCCTTTCAAATTTTCTAATTACTAATTTAGTATTATCATAGCAACAAAATAACCGTGTGCTGGTCATGGCTGCAGTTAATAAGAGACCTGAAGAATAACCTCCAGTCTTCCTTACTCTTATGATCAATATTACTACTACTATTACTGCTGCAGCTGCTACTAGTACTTCTACTAATACCACTAATGATAATAAAAATAATGTAATAATGATAGAATCAGCTGCTCCTTTTTTTTTTTTTTTTTTTTTTTCAGCACCGGGGACCAAACTCACAATCTCGCACCTGCTAGACAGGCGCTTAAGCCACTGAGCCAAACTCCCAGCCCTAGTTTTTTGAGGCTGGGTCGCGCTATGTAGGTCAGGTCAGCCTTGTGCTTGTGTTGTAGCCCAAGCCGGCCTCGAACTCACAACGCTCCACCTACCTCAGCTCCCGAGTGCTGGGATTAAAGGCGTGCGCCACCACACCCGGCTTCAGCTGCTTCTTTAGTTTTTGTCCTTGAATGACACATGGGATGATTCTCGAGTAAGTCTTACATTTGACTTTATTCAGACAAACCATTTGTTCCCACTTCAGCCAAACCATAGACACAGAAATGTGACATAAATGTTTATTATTGAAAGACATTGAGTTTTGTGACTGTTTTTATATGGCATTATCGAAAAGAAGAAATAAAACATAATTAAAAATAAAATATCCACCGGTAACTAAATGTGTAAGTGAATTGTGATATGCTCAGTTGATGGAATAATATGCAGTACACCATGGATAAATCTTCTAACTATAGCATAAAGAAATGGAATATGTGCTTTACAAACATTTGAGAAATCAAAAAATAAAAAATAGTAGAGAAAAACTACTCTGTTTCATCATTCAAAAAAATGCTTCTTAAAAATACCCTTGTCCTCTCTGTTTGTAGGTGTAAAAGTATGTGCTGCATAAATAGGGCATGAATTGTCCATAGAAGTTGTAAAATGGTATTTTTAAAATGTAATAAATCTTTATTATTTCAGAATAAACTACATTAAATTCTATTTAAATTTGTCAGTTGAGGAAGGTAGAATGTGTAAGTCTGTAGAGGACTTAACTGAACTCAAGGCAATCTCTTAACTATGAGCTCCTAAAATATCATAGAACAAGTTCCACACTTTCTATATAAGATGGTACTTGGTATATATAAGTGCAGAACAGGCAATGTGTACATATCGCCATTTTGAGAGGGAGAAATTCAGGCATAGAATGGAGAAATGAGACCAAGACCAAAACCTACTAGAGTCAACATGAAAACATGACTTCTATATACAGCATCTAGGAAAACTGTTAGCATAATCTGAGTACCAGGGGACTTGTGCAGCTTGTCATTATTGCCTTGTTGAATGTAGCTCACTTGGCTACTCTCTTGGTCTGGCTCTACTCAATGGTTAGAGTTTTCCTTCTCATCTCCAACTTCCTGAGATCTCCAATGCAGTTCAGCTTCCATTATTTAATTGAAGAAATCATTCTCTTGGAGTATGCCCCTTGTGATTTCAATCCTGCCACACAATTCCTCCTCCCAAACTTCCTTTGAAATGTCAATGGAAATCCTTACGACTCTATAAATCTTGTGTTTGCATGACTTCAAGATGGATGATGCCAAGTCAGTCAGCATTGGGAGCAGTTCTTGGTCCTGTTTGGATCATTACTTCAGTAATTTTGAGTATCTAGATGGCTAAATAGGTGAAATAATTAATAGGAAATAATTTCCTAGGTAACCCTAAAGTTTCAGGGCAAATGAACTGTCTCTTTTCAAAGTGAAGTTTTTGGCCTGAGGATTTGGCTCAGCAGCTCAAGCACTTGCCTGATAAGCACCAGGTTGTGAGTTCAATCTCTGGTACAAAAAAAAGAAAAAAAAAAGGAAAGGAAATTTTCAAATGTGTTTATACTTTTATAGTGTTGAGTCTACAGTAGGTGGGATCTGGCCAATTCCTGAAATGGTCTCAAGGCACATTGCTTCGGTTTCAACACAAAGTAATTGCTTCTTTTTGGTGGTACTAATTCATTTAGCAGCATATCTTCGTTGGCTTCAAATTTACCTCTGTGGTTGTTAACTGTGTCAATCTAAGTAAAAAACACTGAACTAAATTGTCGCAGAATAGTTGTGGGTGTGTAAGACCCACCCAGGGAGGAGAGCTGCCAGAATGTTATAAAACAGAAACGAAGAGGAAGGCCTGCTTTTGTTTCTTTGGAGGAGCTCCAGTCTTTGTCTTCACTTTGGATGTCATCTCCTAGCTTCCTGTGCACTCACTGGCCACCAGCTCAGACCCCTTAGCCTCAGGACATGGACTGGTACTGGACACTAAACTGAGATCCAAGTCTTTAACCTGATCCTTCAGCTCTTCATCATGCAGAAAGACCTTTTAGAAGTCTTCCACACTTGACTCTGAGGGTGAGCACTGTAAGTCAATCTTGTAAATTTTTATACATCTGTAAAATTTGCATTAAATATGTTTCTCCGGTAAGCACTGACAGACATTTTGGTGATGGAATTGGCTCTAGAAAAAAAGAATTGTAAAGATGAAATTCTTTAGTGGCCTAAATAGTTCCTGGAATTGTTTCTCTAAATTGATGAGGACTTAAGATGCCATGATTTCTCCTTCTGATACTGTTCAGAACACTGATAGTCCTCGGTGAAAACTGTTTAAAGTAATTTACTCACTGTAGGTACATTTGATTATCCTAATTCACCTCTTGTGAGAAGTCAGAAATTTAGCAATTTGATAAATGGAACTTTTAAATATTTTTGGAAGAAGGGGATATATAATGATGCTGGCTAGTTGGTGTTAGCATCTCTGGACAAACTAGTAAGGAAAAACAGTGAGTTCAAAGCATTTATATGAAATTTAAGTCTTCTTACTATGTGGACAAATTTATAAGGGAAAATAATGAGCTTAAAGTTTCAAATCCTCTGCTCCACATACACATAAAATTTTTAGAAAGTTTCTTTGCATATTTTAAAAGAGAATTTCCTCTCTACAGGGAAGAGATTGCAGAAACCCAAACATAATTTGATTGACTGAAAAATTTCATAAGTCTAATATACACCTGAATCAGACTGAGTTTGTTGATATGGGCCCGCTAAGCAGGGACTCTGAATTCAGTGTCACAGCTCATGGAATAAAAAAAGGTGTTAATAGTTTATGTAGCTGATTGGCAGAATTATGGGTAAAAAGATGGCCCACTATGAGTGAGGTAGACATACCTGACATTTCACGATTTACTTAGGATGAGGAGATTCAGAGGTTTAGGACAATGGGAATGTTGGCGTGGATTCATCATGTCAATTCTAATCTTCCACATGGAGATGATCCAGAAAATGTACCCTTCTAACACCTTGAAAAATAGATTTGTGAGGAGAGCATCAGGATGCATGAAAAATCCTGTCACAGTTTTTCTCCGTATGGCAGATCTCACATGGTGATCCCCATTACTCAGTTGGGAAATTTAAGTGTAGTTGGTTTCTTTGGATTCCGGAGTGGCAGTGGGCAAGTGGCAGCACTTAGTTGCCAAAGGAAGGGCACACATACCTACCATAGTGGACAGAAGAAGTAGAATATGCGTCAAAATGGGCTGACAAGTGTAGATCTTTAGCATTGACTGATTAGCCATGATTTTCCTAAAAATAAAATACTCTAAAAACCTACAAAAGTTTTACTAGATTTAAATAACTGAAAACTTTTAATGGAAAATGAACAGCAACTCACTTCCAATCACATTAGCAGAGAATCATGGTCCCTCAAATAGGGGCTCCAATGTATCATTGTGGCGCTCCAGTAAGAGTAGGGGCCTATGTAGGTCAAAAGTTCAGTGGAGTTTTAGCAAAGGTCTGACGCACGGTGGGTGTAGTAGGTTGTCAAATTCATGCTGTAGTCATTTTTCTTGTTCCAGAATGCATAACTGGGATAGATACATTTAACATTTCACAGAATCCTCACATTGGTTCTTAACTTGCAGGGTGAGGGTTATTATACTTGGAAAGGCCAAATGAAAGTCATGAGATTTTTCTTTGCCTGTTAAAATAATAAGCTAAATACAGTATAGCATCCCTGAAGGTATTGCAGTGATTAGTGCCACTATAAAGGACTTGAAAGATGGAGGGTGGTGGTCCGCCACATATCTCCATTTAACTCTCCCACTTAATTCACCTGTTCAGAAGACAGACAGGTTTGGAGAATGATGGTAGATTACTACAAAATGAATCAACTGGTGACTTTGATTTTAACTGTACCAGATACAGTTTCCATGCTTCAGCATATTAACGTATCTCCTGGTAACTGGTATGCAGCTATTGATATGGCAGATGCCTTCTCCCCCATACCTATCCATGAGCCCCATCAGAAGCAATTTGCTTTCAGCTGGCAAGGCCAACAATACACCTGCACTATCCTACCTCATGGATACACTTATTATCTCTCCATCCCTGTACCACAACTTAGTTCATATGCATCTTAATCACCTTCCTCTGCACAAGATATTATAGTGGTCTATTGTACTGATGATTTTATGCAACTGGATCAAGTGAGCAGGAGGTAGCAGTCATTCTGAATTTGTTAGTAAAGCATTTAAGAGAAATAGGATGGGAAATAAATTCAAATAAAATTCAAGATTCTTCTAAGTCAGTGAAACTTTTAAGACTCCAGTGGTCTGGGGCATGTAGAGATATTCCTGTGCTAAAAGAGAAATTGTTACATCTAGTTCCCTTTACAACAAGAAGAGAGGCACAGCACTGTGGGTGACAGCACATTCCTTGCTTAGGTGTTTTACTCTGGCCTATTTTCCAAGTGGCTTGAAAAGCTGCTCATTTTGAGTGGTTCCTAGAACAAGAAAATGTTCTGAAACAGGTCCAGTCTGCTGTTTAAGCTGCTTTGCCACTAGGACCATATGATCCAGCATATCCAATGGTACTTGAAGTGGCAGTGGCAGGTAGAGATGTTGTTAAGGTTTCTGGCAAGTCCCCATAGGTGAATTGCAGTAAAGACCTTTAGAATTCTGGAGCAAGTCTCTGCTGTCATCTGCAGATAACCATTCTCCCTTTGAAAAATAACTCTTGGCCTGATCCTGGACTTAATGGAAACTGAACACTTGGTCATGAGATATTCAGTTGCTATGTGGTTTGAGTTGACAATCGTGACCTTGGTATTATCTGACACACTGATTTATAATTTTGGATATGCACAGCATCAATCTATCATTAAATGAAAATTGTATATATGGCAAGATCAGGTCCAGAGAGGACATGTAAATAACATGAAGAAGTTACCCAGATATCCATAGTTCCTACTCCTGCTATATTGCCTTCTGTTTCCCAGCAGGTACCTACGGGATCTCATGGGCTATACCATATGATCAGCTGTAGGAAGAAGAGAAGGCTAGGACCTGGTTTATGGATGGTTCTGTTCATTATGCAAATAAAACCTATAAGTGGACAACTGCAGAATGAAATCTATTTTCCAGGACACCTCTGAAGGATAGTGGTAAAGGAAAACTTCACAGTGGGCAGAACTTCAGGCAAAGCACCTGCTAGTATATTTTCCTGGAAAGATAGACATGTGACTGGACAGTGATTCATAGGCTATAGCTGATGATCTCTCTGAATGGTCAGGAACTTGGAAGGAAAATGACTGGAAAATTATAACAAAGATCTTTGGACAAGAAGGATATAGATTGACCTCTCCCTATGGCCATAGATGGAGAAATAACTGTATCCTATGTAAATACTCACCAAAAAGTGACCTCAACAGAATATGACTTAACAATCAAATGAACAAAATGATTTGTTCTGTAGATAGCTGTCAGTATCTTTCTTCAGTCACACCTTTCACTGCCCAATGGACTCATTAACTGTGTAAGCATGGTGGCAGCAATAGAAGTTATACATATGCTCAGCAACATGGACTCTCACTGACCAAAGCTGATCTATCTAGAGCCATTGTTAAATGCTCAATATGCCAGCAGCAGACACCAACACTGAGTCCCCAATATGTCACCATTCCCTAGGGTGATCAACCTTAGATCCAGAGGCAGGGTGATTAGTTTGGACCACATTTGTCATGGAAAGGATTGCACTGTTTCTTTACTGGTATAGACACATTCTGGATATGGATTTACCTTCCATGAACATAATGCATCTGCCAAAACTACTATCAGTGGACTCACACAATGTCTTATCCACCTTCAAGAAATTCTGTACAGCATTGCCTCTGACCAAGGAACACATTTCATAGGCAGAGAAGTTAGTTAATGGGCCCACGCTCATGAAATCCACTGATTTTACCATGTTCCTCACCATCCAGAAGCAGCTGGATTGATAGAAAGGTGGAAGACACAGATTGAGTGCCTGCTTGGGGGCAGTAGCTTACAAGGCTGGGGAAAGAGTCATTAAAAGACAGCATACGCTTTGAATCACATCACTATCCATTGTATGGTAACGTGTCTCCTACAGCTAGGATTCTCGAGTCCAGTAACAAAGTGGTAAAAGGGAGAATAGTACCAATCACCGTTACCTCTAAAGAGCCACTAGCAAAATTTTGATTCCTGTTCCCATGACCTTATGCTCTACTTTCTTAGAAGTCTTAGCTCCAAGGGGGAAAGGCTTATACCAGGAATCAAAACAATGATACCATTGAATTGGAAGCTAAGACTCCCCTTGGTCATTTTGGTCTCATGCTTCTAAGGAAACAAACTAAAATGCAAGTTACAGTGTTGGCAGGGGTGATTTTATCCAGATGATCAAAGGAAAATTGGTCTTCTACTGCATAATACAGAGAAGAAAGAATTTACTTGGAGTGCAGGAGATCCCTTAAGGTGCCTCCTAGTATTTACATGCCCTGCTATTAAAGTGAATTGAAAACTACAAAACAATCCAGACAAAATGATAAATGGTCCAGTACCTCCAGGAAGGAAGGCATGGGTCACCCCACCAGAGAAATGACCAAGATCTGCTGAGGTTCTTGTTGAAGCCCAAGGGAGTGCATAAGGGGGAGTGTAAGAAGGTAGTTACTAAATACCAGCCACGACTCCATGATTAGCGACAGAAACAAGGATTGTCATTGTAATGTGATTGAAAATGATTGCAATGTAATATGCTTCCAGTGTAATATAAGGTTGATAGTCTTAATATTGTTTCTTAAGTATGGTTATAACACGTTAGGTATAATTATGAAGTTCCCTTTGTTTCTGGAGGCTATGGTTTAAAGGAATGTGTCTCATCGTCACACTGACAAGGAGTGGATTGTGATAGTTAACTGATCATGTCAATTTGAGTTAAGAAAAACCCAGTCAAATTTACTCAGCATAATTGTGAGGATGGATGATCCAAGCCAGGGAGGATTGCTGCCAGAACACTAAAAAATGGAAATGACTAAGAAAGGCCTATTTTTGTTTCTTTAGAGAAGCTCCAATCTTTGTCTGTACCTTGGACATCATCTCCTGGTTTCCAATGCACACTCATGCTTTCCAGAGAAGGTCCTTCAGCCTTTACCCTTTGCCCTGCTGATAAGGATTCACAGGGAATTCTACACTGAGATCCAGGCCACTGAGTAGATCATCCTGATCTGTTCTTGGATAGACCCTACGCACTCTTCCACACCTGATTCTGTGGGAAGTCATAGTTAGCCAATCTTGCGTATTCATTATACTTGTGTATGTTACATTATAGCTTTTTCTCTAGTAAGCACTGGGTGACACAATCACATTTCCTTTTTCTTGTGTTATTTTGCAAATTTCTAAGTATATGAGTTCACAAACTTGGTGTTTTGTAGTACTCTAACATAATAATATCTGTTTTATTTATTTTATTTTATTTTTTAGAAAACCCAAACAATTTTAGCTGATATATTCCTAGAATTCTTGTAGGTGTGTGTCCAAAATGTTAGAGAATGCTTAATATCTATATATTCTATATAATCTTTTCTGCTTATCTAGTCTTTTACTCAGAAGACAAAGTTTTTGTAATGGCTTCAATCTAGATGAGTTTCCTCCCCTCCCCAAAACCTTACGCTCTCATAGGTTGAGTTTTTTGGAGGTAATTGGATCCACAGTACGTGATACTGAGATATGGATGTGGTACTGGCATTGATTCACAGCATGATGCTAGAATATCATTTGAAAGCTGGAAAAGAGTGCTTCAACTTGATCCAGGGACTGCCCATGGCGGCCAGTCAGTAAGAGGATTGGGAACTTGAGCTCTTGGTCTCCAAGAAGTTGAGTCCTCATTGTGAATTTTAACAAATGCTACATACTACAAGTTAGCATGCGACTCTCATTGTGTTTGGTGTACATGTTGTAGGTGGATTCTGTATACTTGTTTAACAAAATCACTTGGAAATGATTTTTTTCTTAATTCTAACTAATGCTTCAATACTATTTTTGAGTAATTTTCTACTGGTTGAAACTTATTTAGTTCTCTACTGGTTGAAACTTACTTAGTTTAGTCATTTTTTGAGAAACTAGGGTACACTAATATTGAGTGTAGAAGTGATATTGCATAATTTAAGATAGTTTTCCTCCTTCAGAACAGAACAGAAATGCTGTGATTCTGTATATATTCTGTGGGATTATCTAACAGAATTTGAAAATAGATTGGGTCTGAGGTAAAAAGAAGAGAAGAATAAAAGATGAGTTACAGTAATTGGTCTAAGTAAAAAACACATCCAATGTATTATAGATGTTTCTTAATATGATTCTTAATAAGGAATTTTTAATGATTATCAGGTATAAGTATAATGTAACTTTTAAATAAAATATACAATATAAATTATTTCTAGTATGACAGTTATAATGTGCATTATTTTGCAATAAAATTAAGGCAAAGTTAAAAAAATTTGAAGTTTCTCTGTAGTATTGGTTTCTGAATTAATTTATCATTTATTTTTTGTTCATCAACTTTCCTTTTTTCAATGAAATTCAAATGTATTCTGATCTGTTGATTCAGTATCTGAATACCTACATTCATATATATTGATGTACCATTAGAATGATAAATAGTATCAGTATGTATGAGCATGTTCTCCCAATACATGGATTTGTAAATTACATGAAAAAATATATAATTTTTCTGTATACCTTTTCAGTATATTAGAAAAAATTACCAAACATACATACTTTTATTTTAAAAATGACATTTTGTTTCATCCCTGATTCCCAGTTTCTAGTCAAACACATGTTTGGATTTTACTAAAGGACAAGAAATCTGTATCTTTATTCTTTTTTGAAAGAAATACTTTTTGAATAGCTATGATAATAAGTTGCCTCTGGGAAAGAAGGAAAACACAACAGAATTTCATTAAGCACAAAGAAAATGACAAAAGCAGCTGAAACCACCTTGTGACTACAAACCGAGTTCATGTATACTAATTTTAACACAATGAGAACTCACTTTTAAACTTCAGTGTGAACTGCTAAAGTTTGGAAAATTGCATCGAGATACAAAGTATATGATAACAAGGTAAACCTAAACTCCTGAATTAATCATGTATTTATTCATCTGTCCTGTTGGGTTAAGTAAAAATTAATTTAGAATATAATTGTTTTCACACAATATTAATATATGGTTTGAAGTATGATAATATTTTATAATATTTTACCATAGCAGAATTCCAATCTTAAGAAAAACTGAGAATGAAAAGGAATATTCACTGGACCATGTAACTAGAATAAAGACATATTTCATTCAGTAAAAACTTCATCACTAGCATCAGTTATAAGTACATGAACTAAACTTTATTAAATGTTTACTCTATGCTATTGCTTGTACAGATTACCCATATACAATAGCTATGACAAATTTAAGGAGGTGGTACTATCAGCATTAGTTTACATATCTTTTGTCATTACTTCTATTTTTATTTATATTATGGAAATACAATTATAATGTTTACTACAGAATTGTACAGAATGCAAGTATTGAAATATAAGCAAAGAAAGTTACTGATTTTTTGCTCAAAATCATTTCCAGTGGCAGTGGGGTACTAAAAAGACCCAATATGATACTTTGCACTTTAAAATTTTTGTGTTTCAAGATTTAATTTTTTTCTGTATGTTGCCACTCCTGTTGACCACAGTATTTCCTTTCTAGAAATGATTATCTGGCAACCCGGTATGTACTCTTGCTTAATATCAAGACATAGTTCAATCAGATTAATTTATAAACATGAATCAAAAATGCAAACACATTTGTTTTCTTAACATGACTTTTCTAACAATATAAAGAATTGTTTAATTTATATTATATTTATTTCAGTGATTTTTGCCATATGAAATAGCTCACAAAAACATATGGTTCCAAATAAAAGTTTTAAGTACAGGCTTGAAGATCCACCTGCATGTTAAACATTTCAATAAAGTCTCTCTCTCTCTCTCCAATTTATAGTTCATTCATATATTATTTAATAACACATCTGCATTTGCCTTTACTTTGCCCTATACTAGAATATTTACTGCTTACCTACTGTACTCATTGAGTATGTTCAACCAATAACACTTTAATTGTCACCTACTTTGTAAAAATGGTTGGTGATTCTTTGTGCTCAAACAGTACTTTATATTGCAGAATAGCAGCTAAATCGTACTTCATTTTACTACTTTATAATATCTAGTGTTTTTCCTTCTACACTGAGTTCTTTGTAGTAGTCTCACATTAAAAACAAGCTTCTTAATAGACATATGACCACATTAATTATGAAAATAATAGTTTAATATAGAAGAGTAGAGTAGAAACTAGAGGCAGTCAGACTTTCAAGTTATTTTTCTCAATGATACTTGAAGTAAATGTTTTTACTTGCTTCCTTTGTTGTTCTGCTTCAAGTAGACATTTTAGCCTGCAACACTGAACCAATTCACTGCTGGTTCGTATCTAGATTCGCTCAAGAGTAATGTCCTGTCTTTTCTTATCACCACCATTAGAGGCACACAAGTTATTATTAGCCTTATCATCCATTGTTATGATAAACGAAGCAAAGAACTATTCAACCAAAGCAGCTGTCTTTAGAGAGTAATAGCTTCTTTATCTACCGGAAACAAGACTCCTGCTTTGGCTAGTAGGGAGTGAAATTTTATTCTAACCACCATCAGATCATGCAAAAGTGTTCCTTAAGTTGTTTTTACAAACTTTCAAATTGTGTTAGGAAAACCTTTTTGTAAAATAAAGGCTAATATTGCACATATTTAATATTTTGACCAAATGTTAATCTTCCCAAAACATTTAAGAGGAACCAGATGTACGTACTTATTTGTTTATGTGTTAGTTTCATTGACTATATCAAAATTTTTGAAGTGAAACTACTGGAATATAAATAGTTTTGAATGGAAGACATTAAGCAAAAATGATTTTTGTGCATTGTGCTCAGAAGTATGTTCTATTTGTTTCATGGATGCCCTGCATGGGAACAATTAAGTTTATGCTAATTAGTGCTCCAGGATTTAGAGCTGTCAATAGGGACAACCAAGCCAGAGCAGTCAGGAGTACCTGCCTGTAGGAATCCCTAATTATTTTACTCATTTGTTTTTATAATTGCAAGACAAAACCTTTACAAAGATTTTTTTCCTAAGAATTGGTAAATCTGTAGAGATTTTTTTTTTTTGAGTCAAAAACAGGAATGAGTCAAGTTTATGGAGAAAAGAGAAAAAAAGTGTTAAATTGTAAGATGGCAAAAAGCAAGATAGTAAATATTCTTGTAAAGGAAGCAATTATCTCTCAGTATTTTAAAGACAGATAAACAGAAGTTTGAAGGTAACTGAAATATTAACCTCAAGAAGGTTAAATCTATTGATTTTTGAATATGTGATAGGAGAAAAATTTTAAATGGGAAGAAATAGGAGCAAAGTTAAAACACCAAGGAATATAAAAGCACTATAAAAATGTTCTATTAGGAACCTTAAAGTGATTTAAAGAAATAAGGCACATAAGATAAAGTAATTTATGAAGACAAAATATCAGAAAAATTGAAACTATTTTCAAGACCAAACTGCTATCTCCTGTTGGTTATGATGCAAAATTCTCCTACTGTTTGATCAGAATGTATATTCTTATTGAGTTAAACTCCATTGTTTAGCAGATCATAATGTGTTTTTTAAAAACTTGTGTTTCTAAGTCGCATAAACATACATGTCAACACAAGTTTACATAGCTAAATCTCTTAAAAGACTGGAAATGGTCTTGTTTCTCTAGTTGGTAAATCAATTTCTTTATGTATATAATTTATCTCATTCATACCACTACTGGAAAAAAACATAAATACGTATGTATCTCTTGACCTAATGAATATTATCATATTATAGAAAAATACCAGCACTATATTAAGACAAAAAATATATGTGGATCAGCAGAAGAGAATAATTTCAGAAACAATGCCAGGCACTTTCAGTTAATTGATCTTTGTCAGGGAGGCCAAAAGCATACAAATGGTGCTGAAAATTGAATATGCACATTCTGAGGATTGAATGTAGACTCATATCTTACAGTATGTTCTAAAATAAAATCAAAATAGATCACATATCTAAATGTTAGAACAACCTGATCTGCTGAAAATAAAATAGCTAAATCTTTTGAAGACATAGGCATGGGCAAGCACTTCCTGAACAGAACACCAAATGCACAAGAAATAATAATACCAAGAATCACCAGATGGGATCACGACACATTAATAAATTTTGCACTGAAAAAGAAATTATGAAGATGGTGAAGAGACAAATTACAGAATGGGAAAATATTTTTACTAATTTATTCTTTGGATTGACGATTAATATTTAGAATATCTACCAAGCTAAAAAGATTAGACCACTAAAATAAAAGATACAATGAAAAAAATGATCAAGTGAAATGAATGAACACTTCTCAGAAGTACAAAAGCAAGAAATACACTAAAAAAAGTGCAGCATCCCTTGTCAGCAGAGAAATGCAATTTAAACCACGACTGAGATTCCATCATAGTACAAGCAGAATAGCTATCAGCAAGAAGTCAAATAATAAGAAATGGTGGGAAGGCTGGGGGGTGGGGGTGGGCAAGGTACCCTTGTACATTTTTGGTTGGAATGCAAACTAGTACAACGAATCAATATGGAATATGGAAATCAATATGAAATTTTTCAAAAAATCCAAAACTCAAAATCCCATTTGACACAGCTGTTCCCCTTTTAAGTATATCCCCAAAAGACATAAAAACCAAATATTACAGTGATTCATTCATACCCATGTTTATAGCAGCACAATATACAATAGCCAAATCTTGGAAGCATTTTACGTATCAGTCAATAAAAGAATGAGTGAAGTAAATGTGGTATTTGTATACTACAGAGTACTACTCTCCAATAACTTGAGACCATAATTTTAAATGAAATAAATTACACACAAAAGTTTAAGAATCGTGCGGTTTTTCTTATATGAAAAACCAAATGCATGGACAATCAAAGAAAAAATAAGCAATAGATAATAGGAAACAAGGAGATGGTTCTTTTGAGAAAAAGAAGGGGACCAACACATGAAGGGAAAAAGGAGGAGAAAGGAAGGAGAGAAGAAGAAAGATTTAGGTTGTGTTAAATAAGTGTACCAACTCCCTACAAGAGCTGTAATCATTACCCAATAAAAATAAAATAATGGAAAAAAATACAATGATACGAATCTTTAGCCTAAGGAATATCCTCAATTATATAAAATACAGAAATTCTATTATACCCACACATGGTGTTCAAATTAAGAGACTACTTAGGTGGGATAAAAGCATTATTCGAGATTAAACGTGTAAGTGCACTCATTTTTAACTACTGTTGACCTATTTAATTCTTCAAATAGCTCAGGTAACAAACATTTATCAACAAGAATGGCAACTGCAGAACTGACAAAATACATTTACTCAAGGATTTTATATTTTTTGGACTAAAATGAAATTTACAATACCCCTCTGGTTTTTTTTTTAATCAAATTAGAAGCTTTATATGTTTCAACAAATTTTCTTTTCTTTATTTAGCATCATATTTATTTAAGGAAATGAGATTTCCAATGTAAAATTTAATGCATTATTTTTGTAAATATTAAAGTGTGTGTTTCTGTGTGTGTACACTTGATTGATTTTGCTAAAATAAATTATATTAAAAATTTGCCTTTAATATGTGTAAATAAATACGAGGCAATTTTTTTTTTTTTGAGACAGGTTTCAGAATGCAGTTCAGACTGGCCTTGGTCTTACTTTGTAGCCCAGATTGGCTTGGAACTAGCAGAAGTCATCCTGCCTCAGCTTCCCAAGGGCTGGGATTACAGGTGCGTGCCACCATTCCCAGCGTGAGACAATCTTTTATGCTTAGTAAAGAAAAAATTGTTTTTAACTTTTGAGTAATAAAATTTGTTCTTTAAAATATGGTTATATTTAATATACAAGATATGGAATTACTCATCATATTTAGAAAAATAGAATATTTCACAGCTATTAAACTTGAAATATTTTAAATATCTTAAAGAATTCATTCTTGTACTTGAATTATTTCAATATGAAGTATACGCTTCCAAATTTTATTTCCTAAAAAAACACATATTAAATGGAACTAGCCATGTACAGAAGCCATGTACAAGTAGAAATGCCTTTATTTCACTGTATAAACTTTCAATATTAGAATTAAAAATTTTAAATATGGTTTTTAATAGCTTTATGTGTTCAATTTTGAAAAATGGTACATATTTTCAGCAAAACATAGGTTATATCTGTACCATGTCTGGGTTTCAGAAAAAAAGATTCTCTAGTTTAAAGAACATTAAATGAGATGATATAAAACATCAACATATATCGCCCTATAATAAACATAAACCAGTAAGTCATGATTACATAGATGATTTGTTTAATGGGCAAAAGTTTGGTTAAGTAATGGAATGAAGCAATTTTTTTTTTTTAGTTTTCAAAACCAAGAACAAAAGGATACTTGATAAATTCTTTCATTGCCATTGAATTGTAAGTAAAAATGTTTCAGTGTTTTGTTTTCCTGTAGAGATAAACTTTTCCTGGAAATGGATACTTGTAAAAACAATGCAGCACATGGGTCATTTTATAAAAGTCATAAAGTAATTTAATAAACATTATCCTCAATTTTATATTTGCAGAGCATGCATAAAATCGTCATACTTTATAATGAATTTCATCGATTCAAATGCATATAACATGGAATTGTAGCCATGCCAACAGATTGCTATGGGGAGCTGGAGAGTATTAAAGCAAATACAGAGTTTGGGAGATTTAACTTGATAGAAATATAAAAGTTAAAACATAAAGAGAGTCTAAAAATACCCTTTTGTTCAAATTTTGTCATCTAATCTCCTTAGATATTTTTAAGCAGATTGCAGAATTATAATAACATGATTTTAATACTACTTTATGGATTCATATAGGCTAATCATATTTAGTGTACCACACCAATGGCAGAATAGATATAAGTAGATTAATTATAACATTTCTGGCTCCTAATTTTTCCACCCATACCGTGGGCCCATATGTCTCTAAAGTTCCTGACTTATCACTTTCAGAATGGAAGTGCTTGTCAATGTATGCATGCTTTCTGCTATTGCCAAATCATTGTTTGGCCCTTGTAAATTCTTTTTTTGGTGTCTTACTAAGAAATCAAAAAGTTCCATTTAACCTTGTACAGTAGCCTACCAATGTAAATCAAATTTAGTAACAAAAACAGTAAAAAGTTCTTTTTTACAGAGTATATATTGTCTTTTAGATTCCTTGTTAGAACTTTGCATATATCTAATTTTTTCTGAACTTTAGGTCCAGTTAATTTCAATTCAGTGAGTCATGGTCATTTCGTGATTGGTCGCTACTAATTATCAAACAATTATTATAAATATCTCAAGATGTAATGTCTTCACCATAGAAAGATCTTTTGATTAATTGAAAATCAAACTTGCTTAAAGTAAATACAAGCTTGAGAATGAAACGTATGATAGACAAAATTATCCATAATACACAGATAATATCTGTAATACCTATAAAAGTACATATATCTGGTTTTTTTAGGTCAGTACTTCTTAAAACCTTTTAAATGTTACACTATACTCAGTTTTATAAAGGCTCTATAATGCATTCATTTGTTGTCAATTTTGTGTATTCAACATTTTCTTGAATATTTATATATTTCTGATACTATTGAAAAATCATCAAAAGAAACCTGATCGCTATGTGGCAATTGGATGTCTTAATAATAATACATTTATTTACTTCTTAAATTTTCTTACGTCTTGTCTTGGTTACTTTTCTCTCATTGCTGAGACAAAATACCCAACACCCAAAATTAAGGACGGAAAGGTTTATTTAGCTTACAGGTTGTGGATAATTTCAGTCCATAATCAGCTGGCTCCAAGGGAGGGTGGCACCAGGGCAACACCTCAAGGCAGCAGCCAGAAAAAGCAACTGGAACAAAATGGGGAGGGGGGGACTAACAAGTCTCATTTCCTGCCTTTTAGCGTACACAGCTCCCCTGCTGCCCACTTCAGGGCCCGTGTAGCATTGACAATATCTCCTTGCCCTCCTCTTGCACAGGATGAGGATATTTACAAAGTAAGGGCCCTGACTCCCTACTGAGTCTCTAAGTTAAACTTCTAAACTTCTCAAGTTGACACAATGTATCAATCATAACACATCTATAATACCAAATTGATACTGAAATATCTGAGTTACATTTTTTCTATTACTATATAAGTATTGTTTAATTTTAAAAATTGGCAAGCAGAAGTAAAAAGTCTATTCACTTTTAGCATATATATATGGCCCCTCTTTGAACTGTGATTCAGCTATTGTGTATATTTACATATTGTAAATGCTTCTTTTTTTATATGATTTCACAATATTTTAATCAAACACATATTATTGGAAATGAATCATGGCTTAATTAATTCAGTATTACGATGACAAAAGATATATTCTTGAGTGAACTGACCACCTTTCTATGATTTTTACTTAAAATCAGGTATGGATTTGTTCACTATTTTCAATATTTACTTTTAAAACTGTATCAGTTACTTATGGAAGTATATATTGGAACAGTATATACTTACAGAATAACAGTATATGCTTTCAGAGTATATCAAATAATAATTATATTTTTGTTCATGTTTCCCACTGGAAAATATAGGAATAATTTAATCAATAAATGTATTTTAAGTTCAATCATTCATTTAAATTCAATTAATCAATTGTATGTTTTTATACAATTAAACATTCTATTCTTTGGCTTTTTCTGAATTGAATATACTCAGGAAAGTCAAATGGAGAGGAAGCAAATGTTCATAATTTTAATGAATAAAATATTATAAAATGAAAGTAATTGTAATAAATACTTGGTATACCATATCAATAGAAAATATGCTTTCTGAATATTAAGTGATATTTAAATGAGTAATGAGTCTTTACATAATACTACATAATGCTTCATGAGGCATTGACTTTATGTTTATCTTCCAGTTATTCCATAAACAGTGATACTTTGATTTGGATGGTTTTACTCTTTCACAGGAAGCATCAGGGAATCTCTGTAAGCACAAAGTCTAAAGCTTTTTCACAGAGAGATAGATGAGTGAACAGATTCATGCTTCAGGTTCCTGTCAGCAAAACTCAAATATTGAGGGTGGGAAATTAGTCCTTCTTCTGGATCTATGGCAATGTGCCGCATCCTATTCTCATATTTGGCCGCACTACTTTGGAGGATCTGATAGTGTTAGCTAAAGAACTTGTTCATGCTTAGTAGCATGGCATGTTTTGTTGATGATTACACAGAACAATACATAAAAATCCTATGCAGACTAACTAGTTCACGAGTTGCCATTTCATGGATGCCAGTCTCTGAGGTTTTCCCCGTGTAAGAAAATCGAAGGCCAAGGGAAATGTTTACCCGGCATGTTTGTGTCCCTTCCAGCCTAGATGACTCAGGGCTGCAGGATTGCAACGTATTCTGCTTCAAAGACCTGCAGAAATTTGTTGTTGTTGTTGTTACTTTTTTCTATTCTTTCTTTCCAAAGGCAGACTGCTTCAAAGACCTGCAGAAATTTGTTGTTGTTGTTGTTACTTTTTTCTATTCTTTCTTTCCAAAGGCAGACTTTCTGCCTGTATGTGTGTGCAACTCCAATTGCAAAACTTGGCCAAAAAAGCTATTTTTAAAATATGTGTTGAGATAAACTTTGATTCTCAGATGGGGTTGTGGACCAATACCTGTGTATCTCACTCACTGTTGAAAAGCTGGAGAAGAAAAAACAAATGGAGCGCTTTTCATCTGTATCTTTCATCTATGTCAATATTCTGTTTTAAAAATTATAACTTTGAAGATCAAGAAAGTTTCTGATAAAAAAGGCATAAATTCAAGGCTCAGATATTTATACAATTGTTACTTCCATGACCCAGTTCTCTTTTTGAGGATATAAACTTTTTCCCAGGGAATAAATTCTAGTGAGCTTGTTCCAGGTAGAAAATTCCCAGCAATCTTTGCATTGCCACTCTGCCAAAAATATCACGTATTTTATTATTTTATTTTATTTTATTTTACTTTATTTTTGAGACAGGTACTCACTGAGCAGTTCAGGCTGGCCTTGAGCTCACTTTGTAGCTCAAGCTGGTCTTGAACTTGCAACGATCCTCCTGCCTCAGCCTCCCAAGTGCTGGGATTACAGGCAGGCATCACCACACCTGGTATAAATCTCATGTTTTATATTCATAACTCATATTTCATCCAATCACAAGAAGCAAATGTGCAAGAAACTATTCTGAAGTCCTGGAATAAAACAAGTGAATAGTTCTGCATTGAGGTAGATGTGGTTATTAGTTTATTAAATATATTGGCATGTAATAGAAGAAGGATAAGAACTAAAATATCCTTTGGAATCAATAAATTTTTAAAAATAAGTTTCTTTTTTCTACTTTGGAAAACAGAAGCCTACGCTAAAAAGCTAAATCAAATCCTACTGATAATTGATCGCATTATCTACAAATGAGACTGGTTAAGATTTTGGTAACTAATAATAGTTTTGTTCATTTTCTTTTTTCATTCACATGGTTTTGTAAAAGAGTTTGCTTATCTCTGCTTGTTTCAATAGAAAGAAGGGAAGTAAACCAAAGTCTAAGTAAACTCGCTGACATTACTTGCAGACATTCTTCCAGTGAATATTCAACCATTAATAATCCATATCACCGTCATAAGTTAGCAGCATAACAAGTAGTACTGTACTGATTTATTTTCTTTTAAGTTCACAAGACAAATTTGCAATATATACTGAAAAATTAGTTGACAAAAGTCTAACTCTGATGTATTCAGATTCTTGTTTGATACTTACTAGCTTTTATTTATGTGCTGTAGTATACTTTCATATTTTATTTTCCATTTGACATTTCATTTTGCAAAAAAATCTGGTTTTTGTATTCTCTTGTAACATTGAAAAATAATTCTTTAAGGAAACTACATTTTACATATTTGAAGTAGACTCAGTGGAGAGAGACTTTATACGGAACCACTGCAGCTGATGACTTGCAGGTTATTTTGAAAATCGCATTGTAAATTAACGTTACACCTTAATTTATATTCCACAGGCATTGCATATTATGAGTCAACGTTATTTGTATCAGTCAGTGCTCACTAGGGAAAGGGATTTTATGTAAAATATATTAATATATAAGGATTATCAAGGTAGGTTTATAATGGACACCCACAGAGTCAGGGATGCAAGAGGCCAAGAGAGCTATCAGTGTCGTGGGGAGCCGAAGGATTCAGTCAGAAGTCAAAGGCCTGGAGCTCACTGCAGTGTGCCATTCAAGTCTGCATATGGAGACCGAAGGGTCTGTACTACAAGGTTGAGGAGTCTGGGTTGGAAGCCAGGGGGTGACCTCCAAGGTGAAGCTGCAGACTAGATTCCTTCCAAGGAAACAGAGGCCAGCCGTCCCTCCTCCTCTCCCTTCTGCTCCACTCAGGGACAAGCCTATTGGCTGGTGCCACTCACACCCAGGAAGCCTCTTCCATCTTCAGTAAATTCCTGCAGCCACACCCTCAAACTACAATAATCCAATTAGTTGAGTATTTCTTACTCAATTTGACACAATCAGTTAACTGTCACATTATTTCTAAGTTCAAGCATTAACAGCTACAGTTTATTGGTGCTTAGCCAAGGAACACAAATCTGTGATCCGTGCCATTCTAGAGACAAGAGAAATACTCAGGCTGTGGGTTTGCCTTTATTGGAAGAGAATTGTAATTAAACTCCAATAAAAATACATTAACATGCTAAGATTGGATAACCTAAATATACAAACATATCTCAGTACTTTGCCATGAGACAATTGCAGTTGCAAATAATTAGGAATATCTATGAGATTCTCATTTAACCCAGTGTATAGTCACAGTGTTTAATGTCAATACATGTGCAAATTTATTGCTCCTTAACTTTTTCAATTCTAAAACTAATAAATATGGTATTAAATGATATTTTTTCTATATCCTTACACTAGAGTAGAATTGGTCTAGTTAGCTCTAATAAATTGATAAAAATCTTTCCATAAAAATAAAAACTGAATCATACCGGATATCTGTTGTCCGACTACCATTATTTAATTGCTTATATATGCTTTCATTAAGTAGTGCAAGTCAGTGACTCTTAACATTGTAAAATTTATAAGTACTCATTTGTAAGAGTTGGTCTAAGTATTAATGAAATATCAAGGGCTAAATTCCTCCTTGTTCAATTCAAAATTCTAAATACATTTATTTTGGTAATTTCAAGCCACTAATGATGTTAATTTTACATCACCCTGTGACATGACGCATCCTCCAGAAACTATGTAAGTATATGTATAACTCTCTGTGTTAAATATTCTCAGTTTCTTCACTTTGAGAATTTCTGAAGGTATTATTTATCATTCTCTTTCTCTACTATCAGTCTGTCAGCTCTTATTTTTCATTGCTGCTAGTGTGATGTCACATTATAAATTACCAAGTTCACATTTCATTTGCATGTTCTTGAAAAACATAGCCACGTTTGCTAAAATCAATATCTTTTCTTATTTATGTGTTGGTGACTGTAATTTATATATCTATTAGGCTGTGAAGACAGCACATAAGGGCCAAATTAAAGAATATTTAATTTTGATAAATACTCTATTAAACATCAGCTACAAGGCATCATATATAACAGCTAAAGAAATTTTTTTTTCAGTAATGCCAGTGGGATATGTGGGTCTTTTAATATGTTGTTATCATGAATATCAGGTTTAAAATTTTTAGCATGCCTGAGGCCCTGGGTCTGATCTTGAAAGACAGAGAGAGAGAGAGAGAAAGAGAGAGAGAGAGAAAAAGAGGGATAGAGAAAGAGAGAGGGAGGGAGGGAGGGAGGGAGAGAATATGAAGGATATAGAAAGTAAACCCAAATTATATTTCTTCTTGATGGAAGATTTTGTTTCTTATTAACAGTATGTTCACTTCAGCATTATCCTTAAGTAAATTTATCGTTTTCTAAGATTATGAAATTTTAGAGATAGAGATAAAATGTGATAAAGTAATCATCAAAACACTTTTAGAAAAGAAATAGAGACAAAGAGAGAGGGACAGAGAGTATAAGATAATCTCTGGCAGAATTATGGAAAGAAATTTATGAAATCAATTTACCAAATATGGTCCTACAATTTATATTATTGATAATATTATAAATATGTATAATATAATAGTATTATAAATAAAATTATATTTATTATAGCATTTGTATGAAACATCAAAAAAGAATAAAGAGAAGACTCTAAACATACAAAATAAAACTTTAAAATTGAGGCACTCTAAAGAATAAAAATAGGAAGCCGGGAGTGGTGGCACATGCCTTTAATCCCAGCACACAGGAGGCTGAGGTAGGCGGAGCGTTGTGAGTCCACTGGGCTACAACGTGAGTGCGAGGCCGGCCTAAGCTACATATTGTGACCCTGCCTCAAAAAACTAGGGCTGGGAGTTTGGCTCAGCAGCTTAAGCACCTGTCTGGCAGGCTCAAGGTTGTGAGTTCAATCCCCAGTGCTGCAAAAAATAAATAAATAAATAAATAAATAAATAAATAAAATAAATAATAAAAATATACTATATATTTTATGTAGAACAGAAACATGAATAAAAATTGTAAAAGACTCATAGTCCTGAACAACAATGATCTTGGGAAACTGTTACTTTAATATATTTGAAGTGGAGAAATGAGACAGCAAAAGATATAAAGATAAATATTTAGGAACAGAGGAAGTAAGATTAATGTTTGAAGAGGCAAAGCAAATGGCTGAGCACATTGAGTGAGAGATGGTACCCTTGAGATGGCAAAACCAAGCACAGGAACTGCTCGGGGGAGCGTTTCCAAAATCGAGTTCATGAGGTTTTCGGTAATGAATAAGCTTCACAGAAGTTCAAATAAAAATGAAAATCCAGTCTATGATAAGCATGGGACAAATTACACACAAAAAATATTCTTATTGAAAGAACTTTTAGCTAACTGGCTCTAAGAGCAATGTATAACATATCAATTTAAAATAACAAACATTATTTCAGAAGAGAAGATAGAAATCAAAAAAGTGCCAAAAAATTTCTAAAAAAAAAGCAATGTGAAAAACACAAACTTTAAATTAAAGCATAGGAGGCAAAAATTTACCCTGTAAGCATACTGGAAAGAGCCTAATAGAAATATGAGACAATGAAAAATATATGTGAGGAAATCAATACAAACTTATAAAATACAATCAATACAAACATAAAATACATAAAATAAGTTTTGGAGACATGAGGGTACACAAATAGCAGATAAATGGTTTGAAGGAAAGATTAGATGTAATTTAAAGATGTTTAATAAAGAAAAAAATTTTTTGAGACAGGGTCTTGATGTATAGTTCAGGCTGACCTTGAACTCATAGGGATCCTCCTGCTTCAGCCTCCCAAGTGCTATGATTACAGGTATGTGCCAACACATCTGTCAACAAAATAGTATTTGAAAGACTCTAGTAACTAGCAGTGTCAAGAAAGATGAATGTCTAGAAAGCCATTATTCCACTAAAACTAGATACTTCAGTGAGTAGAAGTGGGTTTAAAATACCGAAGGTGTAATTGCAGCAGTCTGCTAAAAATCTCAGAAAGATGAAAAATGCTACATGTACAATCACATAAATAACCTTATAAAGAGATTTTTAAATGTGGGCCTCTCTGACATTCTCCCTCAGATCACAAGACTAGAACTTACTGGTACTGGCCCTCAGCAGTCAGAGAGAGAGGGAGAGAGAGAAAGACAGAGAGAGAGAGACAGAGAGACAGAGAGACAGAGAGACAGAGAGAGAAATTATCTCCAGACAGAACTGTGAGTGTGGTCCCTTAGGGAATGGAATTAATCCCATTGAAACCTAGGTAAGATCTTCAAAGGCCTTCAGAAAATTATTTTGAGAGAAACAATGCCAGAAAAACTTACCAAAGTTTAACACAGTCATGTAAAGTTTACCATTCTTATATATAATCTATAAATATGTCATTTTGTACTTTTTATTTATTTTTGAGACAGAGGCTTGTTAAGTAGCCCAGGTTGGCCTGCAATTTAATCTTCCTGTTGCAGTCTCTGACATAACTAGGACTACAGGGACACAGCACTCTGCTAAATACACTCCGAGAATTTTGACTAATACATACAGTTACACAGATACTAACAAATCAGGAATAAGAATGTTTTCATCGTCCTCCAAATTTCTCCAAAAACTTTTTGTCATTACTTTTTCAACTAGCAGCATCTTTAACCAGTTAGATATTTTATGACACTATGTGTTATTGCCTTTTACAGAATGAAAAAGAAATAGAATAAAATAAAAAAAGAAAAGAAATAAAATTACAATTTTGTTACTTAGCATAATATATGATAAATTCATGTATTTGTTTGCTTTAGCAATTTCAATTCATTTATGTTAAGCAAATCTTAAGTATGATATTTAAAAATGAAAATATTACAGGGAAAGACAATTGGGAATGATCAATTGTATCATTGTATACAAAATAAAAGCAAGCTAAAATTTGTATATAAATATGCATCATTTAATATAATTAATGAATTAGAGTATTGGAAAATCTCCAAAGAGAATTCCCCCTGGGGATGCTATACATTGATCTAAACCCATCTGTTAATCTGGTTTCCAAAATTGTACGGAGTCAACATCCTTTGTAGATAAATAGTTTATCTCTGTCTACATCTTGATCACATATTTAATGACTAGAAATTTAATGTTGTTAAACTACGTATTAGTTTCTGATTGTCGTCATAACACATTACCCCAAAATTTTCATATTAAGCCGTGCAAATTTTATTACAGTTCTGAAGGTGAGAACTCTGACCACAGTCTCACTGAGCTAAAATAAAAACTGTGGGCACTGTGGAAATCAGTGTGGAGATTCCTCAAAAAGTTAGGATCAGAGATTCCATTTGATCCAGCTATCTCACTTCTGGTCATTTCCCGAGAAGAACTGAAAATATCATACCACAGTGATATCTGTGCACCCATAATTATAGCAACATAATTTGTAACAGCCAAAACTTGGAAACAGCCCAAGTGCCCATCAATCAAGGAATGGATAAAAAAGATGTGGTATTTTTATACAATGGAGTATTACTCAGCTATAAAGAAAGAGTACATTGAGAATTTTAAAAGTAAATGGACGCGACTTGATATCATACTCATAAGTGAAATAAGTGAAACTCACATGTGTAAATTTCACACTGTCTCCCTAGTGTAAGAAATTGAAAAAGCATATGAGATCCAAACTTTACAATAAATACTGTGAAATGGTAAGAAACTGCTCAAATAGGAAAAGTAATTGGGATAGGGGAAAGGAGGAAAGAAAGCAGGGAAAGGGAAAAAGATAAGTTTGTATATATACATATATGTGTGTGTATGTGTATATATATATATATATATATATATACATAAGATAGCTAAAATGGAATATATTACTAATTGTATTAGTTATTGGAGAAGAACAGCCAATACTCATATGATTAGATCAATTTTACACATCTATATTTGTTAGGTAACAATATGTAATATTACAACCATTGTCAAATTCCTATCATCTCGTTTTGTAAACCTATCCTGTTATTGTGTTGGGTTTCTTGTTGTTATTTCTTTGTCTCTTTTGCTTTTCATTTTTCTTTTCTGTGTCTTTTTTTCTCTTAAGTTAAACTGTGGGCAGGTTGTGCTCCTTTCTGAAGGCTGCAGAAGAGAATCCATTTATGGCTCATTAATAAAATACAATTCCTAGCAGCTGGAGGACTGTGGTTACGGTTTCCTTCATGTCTTTTAGCTGAGGACTGTTTCTAGGTTCCATAGAGAGTCCACAATGCTAGTTTTCAATCCCAGAAATGGTGGGCAGAGTCACAGGGTTGACAACTTTGAATTTCTCCTGTTTTCTTTGTGTATGTCTGACATTTGTCCCATCGGTCCCCTAAGAAAGCAGTTGATTACCTTGTTCCAGGATAATATTCCTGTTTTAAAATCTATAGACTAATTCTATCTCCATGTTTTCCACATGTAAAATGTGCACAATTGCTAAGGACTATCATATGGGCATCTTTAGTGGGTATTGTATAATCCAGTGGTGGTTGCACTGACATTCAATTCACTGAGTAAACACAGCAGAGATACCTTACAAAAAAAATTACATGCCTTTCAAAATTCTACATAATTTAGTCTCCTATCAGTCTGCTAATGTGTCTATCACCTCATTGCAGATGTTTTCCCCCATGACTTACTGTTGCAAAACAGCAGATGTATTTGTAAGTCAGGGTCATTATACTTAATCTTTCCTTGACTTATAATATTTTCTTTATCTTTGTGCAAATAGTGTATCCTATGTATGATACAGACTTTATTAAGTATGATTTTTCTCTTTCAACCTAAAAATATTCTTTATTAGCTATAAAAGTATCCCAATTTATCATCTTTACACTTATTGCTTTCTAATGTTAACTAACAAACCAAGAGTATATGCAGAATGAAAAACTTGACTTCATGGAAAAACATGAACTACAATGGATACAACTTTTGAATTGTATGCAATCAAGAAGGTTATTGGTATTCTTCCAGAAGATTGGAATGGAAGAGGGTTTCATGGAAAAATCAATCAGTATAAGAAGAAAAAAACCTAGGCTAAAAGATGTTATATTGGCAATGCATTGAAATGAATGCATAATGGACTAACAATTCTAATGTAGTTATATTAGAATAGATAGATCACTAACTGGAAACCTGGTTTCAACTTACTTGCAAGCTCATATATTTCCCTATGTAGTGTTACCATGTATGTAAAGCAAGTGGAAAGTCTCCAAGGACACTATATTTTTACTTTTCATAGTATGGCATTATAATTTCAGCTAAATGAATTAGACATATAAAGTTGCTGTAAATTTTCCTTTTACTTGCAAAAGAGGCAGGCATAATGTGAATCAAATTTCTAGCCCCATGTGGGCAGGGATAAAATTTCCTGCAGCTGTTGCTCCCAGGAGTTCTTTGTTTCTCACACTAAGCCTTTTAAACACTGAAGAGTTTCTATAAAGTGCATGTTATGGATATTGAGAAAAAATGTAATCTAGTTCCATAAAAGGAAGAAGTAAATATTAGCCAAATATTGTTGCTAATTTTACTATTGATAATTATAAAACATGATAAAAATAAATTAGAATTAATAGGACAGTAAAGATTATTTTAGCAAATGTCAACAAAATTGCTTTTTAGGTCATTTTCACTTGGTTGAAAAATAAGCAATTTGCTCTTTATTTTTATTTGTCACCCTGAATAACCAAAATATTTTCTTGCAATTAAATTTCAGGTGAAATCCTCATTAAGTGATTTATAATATATTATGTAAATATAAATGCACTAAACTGTATTTATTAGTTTTTCTGAAGGAAGTTAAGACTGTATTAGTGTAATAGCTAAGCCTTATTTACCAAAATCTTCATTTCTAAAAGTAATACTCCAGTTACATTGAATTTATATTCACATATTTATTTGGGAAAGGAACCATTTTTGAGACTTTAAAGCACATTAAGATTCATTTAGTTTACTACTTTCTAATATGTAAACAGGGTTTCATGTTTTACTTGTAACTAATGCTCTAAGAAAGAATGCTGGATATACAATATTATCATTTTACTAACAATGTTGGCTTGGAGTAACACTTTAAGATGGTGTATTAGTATTGTGTCACTGTGACAAATTTTCTGAGGAAACCAGCTCATAAGAGGCAAACTGAATTTTGGCTCACAGTTTCAGAAACTTCAGTCCAAGGTTGGCTGGCACCATTGCTTTGGTCTTGAAGTAAAGCATAACATGGCGGTAGAAGCTGTTTTAGAAGAGACAGCTAGCATAATGGTGTCAAAGGGAGGGAGGAGAAAGGCAGGGAGAGTGTTCAGGGCAAGAAATATTCTTCCAGCCCCTGCCCCCCATATTTCCCTTGCTCACACCTGATGTAACTCATCCCACTATGCCCTCCTTCCTAGCAGCCAGTCCAACTATTGACTTGGGACCTCAGAACCTACATGATATAATCACCTTCCAAAAGCCGCACCTTCATTCACCTGAGTCTTTTGGAGGACATTTATCCAAATCATAGTACATAAAAATAATTGGTATTGAAATGTTTGAGATTTGCTTAAAAATGCAATCAAATAATGTATGTAAATATTTAACATTAGGAAGTTCAGATAGGTGGGTTACATTACATTTCGCAACAATTACAGAACCTATTTTCACTTTTTTTTAAAGATCTGAAATATTTCACACATTTACAATTATTTATGATCAGGTTTTCATCACTTCATTTCTAGAAAATGCTCCATGTGCGTAATGTCATATTTTACAATTAAACAAGTACACCTCATCTGTAGCCCCACCATGGTCAAAAGAAAAAAAAATTGCTTTGGTGTCAAAGTGTTCAATTTTTTTCTTTGACATTTTGGAACTGAGGCTTTAAGTACTACACTATTTTTTTCCCCTCTGACTTCAGAAATAAAAAAAAAAAAAAAAACATTTCTGGCCAGAATTCTCAGTATATTCTCCTTAAAAACTGTATTTTTTCAGTAGCCATTCCCAACTGCTCTGTTTATTTTACTGTACTTGATTCAGGCTTTGCTATGTATTGTAGCTTCTGCTATGTTCTTGCTTCACTGGTTCTTTACTTGTTCCAAATCCTTGTTTTTATGTAATTTCTTAGGAACCTATTTATGTTTCCCTTTTTATGCTCTTTAATCACACATAGATCCAAGAGGAAACTCTTTTCTCACTCTGTCAACTAGACAGTATCCTACTCCTCTGGACCTTCCTAATAGATCTTCTGCTTCTTGTAATTAGAAGGTTAATTTATAAACTCTCTCCTTCAACACAAGATGAACAATTTACTTGTACATGCAATTCCAGATAGGAAAGGATAATCTATAATACACACTTCATGCCATTTCTCAAAATACTGTCTAAATGATTTATTTTTTTACTTCAATACTCACAGTTGTTGTTGTGATTTTGTCATCTCTGAAACAGTTGTCAAAGTATAGTACAAGAAAAAATGAAGATCAAAAAAACAAAACCCTCAGAAAATCCACTCAATGAAAACTATTTTTGTTTGCTATTTCTATTACAACATCATTCTTTTATGGGAGTGCAGGTGAGTTTTCCAATGTCTAGTGATGTGATACTGTCATCATTCTAAAAACTTACAGAATACATACTGTAAGTTTGTATAACACATGATGTATATATATGTTATGGATTCTTCCATTTTAATTTAATATATTATGTGCATGTATCATGGATGATATATCCCTAATAAAAGTTATTTGGAGGTGTCACTGCTGTTTAGGAATCTAGAGCATTACACAAACCAAAACTCCGAGATCAGCTTCTCTCCTGCATATGTTTTTTTGTGAGTCTTACAAAATTTACAAGCTGTGTTTTATTCTCCACATCAGCTTAGGTGTCAGGGCTGATATATGTAGTAATTTGTAGAGTAGTAGACCAAACATTGATGAGCTGACAGGTGTTAGATATGTGCTATCATTTTAAAGATACTGTTTGCATCCGATTAAATTCACATTTCTGCTTTAGCAAGATATATGTCTGTAAGTACAGGAATGAGAAATAAAATTGATGTAATGAAAAACTTAAGTCTGTGTACCCTGAGGGTGTCATTGCAGAGATGGAGTAAGATAGATTTAAAAAATAATTCATAAAATGTGAGCCTATAATCAGCAATGCCATAGTTACAAAGTTTGATTCCAGGATATGTATATTAGAACATAGTGTATATTATTTTTCTTACTTGAAATCACAACTGCGGGTATATTATTTACTGCAAGAATTCTATGTGAATTGAGTGGGGTGTGGGTGGTATTTATAGTAACTTCGATTTATTAAGGAACAATACCCCTTCTGATGGCTTCACCTGATATTCTAACACATACTCTGTCTTTCTTTCAGGTATTGGCAAGAGACACACATTACCTATTACAGTAAATGATGTGGGTTTTTTTATTTATATCCTAGGTTTTTGAGAAGTTCATGATCATCTCTGTGTGGTGGTTATTTGTTGAGAACTTCTTCATAACTTCCCTTTGAGGAAGTAGAGTTCAAATATGCTCACTAACATCTCTCAGATTTATACATTTATTCTCACAGTTATTAGATTGATACAGTCATTTGTTTATCAAGCAGCTAGACAGCACTAATAATGTATTTTTGGTTTCTTCACTGAGTAAAAAATCAACTGAATAAGTTAAAAATAAAAATGAGAAACAAAAGTTTGAGTCTTACTTCACTGACTTAGGAAAAGACTTCTTTAGGATGGAGTACAAACAGTATTGTTTGCATGTTATTAGTATGTGTTTATTTTTAAAGAATTAATCCTTATTTTAATATTATTGATTCGTTTGTTTTACATATTTGTGAGTTTTCATGAATTTTTAATTTAAGATTTGTTGATAAACATGAATACAATTTATTTTGTTAGTAGGTATATCATAGGTAGTTTAAAGAGCAGTAATTAACTGCATATTACTTTTTATTCCCTCATATACCCCTTTGGATCAAGGGTCCATAAAATACGGTATCTGAGTCAACTATACCCATTGCACATTAGTATCCTGTTCTGTTCTATTTACTTATTACTATTGTCAGTTTAGAAGGCCAAGCAGTTGCGCATCAAAAAAGTTCAATGTCTTCACATACCTCATTTTCTGCTTTCCAATGCATTCTGACTCTTTCTAGATCTGCTTCACTACATAGTCACTGACTTCAAATATTTTGAATCCCATCCTTGGCCTATGAGCACAATGGAATATTGGAACATTCTCTTCCACTGGAATAGGAGTGGTTTATCTTTCCTTCCAAATGGCTATCCCTGTTTTATTGACAATCATACCCTATAGAATATGCCTGCCCTCTGACTACATCCTATATCCATCAAACTGTGTTAGTTGTCTACTCATGTTACTTATTTTTGTCATAGTCTAAATTTAAACAGTTACAGTTTGCATATGTGTTTTTCCTTGTTGTATAAGTACATCCATCATTTTCTTCATTTAATCTCTTGGTTCACAAATCTGCAGTATAATGTATTATAGAAAAATTCATTCACCTCTGTACACCCCATCTAGACCATGAGCTCCCTTGGGGCAGGTAGATATATGTTTTAAAATTACCTTCCCAGCATAAACACATACAATGAGTAGGAGCCAGTACAAAATTAATCATTAATTGGATAGATGTTGGAAAGGTTTTCATGTCTAACATTCTGATTTAATGCCTAATAACTAAGTTTTTCCTTGTTCTGATTCTTTACCTATCACTTGTTTACTCAAGTTTCAGTCAACTTAACCTTCTCTGTGAATCATTTGCAGCTAGTTCTAATCAATAATTATCTCATTAATAGGCATAAAAACTTTTGTTTAATGTTAATTTGACATTCAGTTACATATTTGGTCATATAGCAAGAATATTTTATCGCATTATAAATTATAATACTATCCATTACTTGTTTGTAGGCATGCTTTGCAATGTCTCATGTGAACTAAACTTTGTTGCAGTTAATCAGTCTGTGTAACATGTGATGAGCTATTATTCTTGATGTAATGTTTACAAAGTGAGATATTTAATGATTTCAGGAATGAAGGAACTACCTTTACCAATGGAAAGTTAAAATTCAGCAGAACAAAATGCCATTGTTCACACCTGAAATGTAACTGAGAATTTGATATGGAAGAACAAATCTTAATACAAAAATGCCCACTTACAAAAAGTGTTTTTCAAAATGACAGGTATGTTATGTTTTAACCATTGATTTTCTTTTCTCATTAAACTTTGTTTTAATGGGTCTCAAAACTGTGACAGATTTTTGGTCAAGTTGTTTCTATTAAAAAGTGTTGATTTTAAAAACTAATAATTTAAAAACTGCCACACACACACGCACATGAAATGGTCCACAAAACATTTTCCTTTCCTTCTGAAGGTTTTACAATGCATCGTTACCATTAACCAGTGTTCCGCTATTAAATTTAAATGGTCAATTGGGAAGAACAGTTCTGAGACCGTTCTTCTGCCTCTGATTAAGAATGGGGTGGCAGGTGTTAGGGTAATATTCATTTAGTCTTCTGAGCTTTCTGGGGGGACTTGGTGACCTTGCCAACTCCAGTCGCCTTCTTGTTCACTGTTTTGATGACAGCCACAGCAACTGTCTGTCTCATATCGTGAACATCGAAATGACCCAGGTGTGGATAGACAGAGACGCTCATACATGGGCTTGCCTGGATTGATGTCAAAGTTGGCAGAATCACCAGATTTCAAAAATTTAGCCCATCTTCCAGCTTCTTACCAGACCGGCGATCAATCTTTTCTTTCAGCTCAGCAAACTTGCGAGCAATGTGAGCTATGTGACAATCCAGTGCAGGGGCGGAGCCAGCACTGATCTGGCCGGGATGGTTCAGGATAACCACCTGAGCAGTGAAACCGGCTGGGTCATTTTTGCTGTCTCTAGCAACATTGCCATAATGAACATCTTTGACAGAAACGTTCTTGACATTGAAGCCCACATTGTCCCCAGGAACAGCCTCGCTCAAAGCTTCATGGGCCATTTCAACAGACTTCACTTCAGTTGTTACATTGACTGGAGTGAAGGTGACCACCATGACAGATTTGAGAACACCAGTTTCCACTCAACCCATGGGGGCAGTACCAATACCGTTAATTCTGTAGACATCCTGGAGGGGCAGCGGCAAAGTCTTGTCAGTTGGGCGAGTGGGTGGAAGGATGCAATCCAAAGCTTCAAGCAGTGTGGGTCCGCTGGCATTGCCATCTTTACAAGTGATCTCCATCCCTTGAACCAAGGCATGTTAGCACTTAGCTCCAGTATGTTATCACCATTCCAACCAGAAATTGGCTCAAAAGCTATCGCCTCAGGGTTGTAGCCAATTTTCTTAACATAGGTGATGACTTTCTTAACAATTTCCTCTTATCTCTTCTGGCTATAAGGTGGCTCAGTGGAATCCATTATGTTAACACCAACAGTTTTTTCACACCCAACTTGTAAGCCAGTGGGGCACGGTCATGGTTGTGCCTGTTCTTGTAGACACCAGCTTTGAATTCACCAACACCAGCAGCAACAATCAGGACAGCATGGTGAGCCTGAGAAGTTCCTGTAATCATGTTTTTGATAAAATCTTTGTGTCAAGGATCATCAGTGATAGTCACATGATACTTGCTGGTCTCAAATTTCCACAGGGAGGTGTCAGTGGTGATACCACGCTCATGCTCAGCTTTCAGTTTATCTGAGACCCAGGCGTATTTGAGGGAACCCTTTCCCATCTCAGCAGATTCCTTCTCAAATTTTTCAATGGTTCTTCTGTCGATGCCACTACATTTGCACACCAGATGACTGGTAGTGTTAGGCTTGCCGGAATCCATGTGTCCAATGATGATGATATCAATGTAAGTCTTGTCCTTTCCCATGTTGCCTTTGATTTAGTGGTGGTTTTCACTACACCTGTGCTCTCGTGGCAAAACCCTTTGCAAAAAACCTTGACCATTGAATTTTACTCCTTCACCAGAGGAGATATTACAAGGATATTCTTTTTTGGAAACTTATTTTTAATGCATAAAATGACATTCAATTA
This sequence comes from Dasyprocta punctata, assembly GCA_004363535.1. NCBI lineage: Eukaryota > Metazoa > Chordata > Mammalia > Rodentia > Dasyproctidae > Dasyprocta > Dasyprocta punctata. The sequence continues at coordinate 82,832 of RJWM01006422.1, forward strand.
AATGCTCACTTAAACTGTAGCTCTTTGGGAGAAATAAGAGTCAAATTACTTGCTTCCTGATATTCTCAAAAAAGTAATACAAACTTTGAATACAAGTTCTCTGAAAAGTCATTTAAAAATATAAAGTACTCTCAACTTTATACTATTCAATAGAAATAAGCCTGTATTCAATTAATAAATCCATACACTCAGATAGGTTTTCCAGAGTCATATCACTTAAACTGTGTGTCATTAGGTACAATGTTTAGGAAGTAAAGTCTAAATTCTTACGCATTTTCCCCGAGTTGGAAAAGATAAACTTGAGCATATATTTGTATATCTCCACTTTTATGTAACATTTAGATTCAATTATCTTTCACAGTACTTAATTCAATAATTTGAAAATTACATATATTTGAATTAATACAGCCATACTAATAAATTTCATAGAAATATAACTGTTCAATTCTAAACAATATTATATTTAAGGTCCTAGCTAGAAAAATATGATAGGACATATAGTTTGCAAAGACAGACAACAAAAATACATGTACAAAATTTCAAAAAATGTAAAAATGCAACAATATAGGCTTCTAATTAAAATTATCAGCTCATTTTAATAAATCTATATAAAAATAAATAATATTTCCAGAATGATTAAGGAGCCTTTGGAAAAGGACATTGAGAAATCATTAATAAATTTAACAAAATAAATATGATGTCTGTACAATGAAATTGTGAAAAATCATACTGAGATATATTCCAACCCCATTGTTTATAGAGATAGATAGATAGATAGATAGATAGATAGATAATTTTTTTTTTGAGACAGGGTCTCAATGAGTTGCTATGCTGCCCAGGCTGGGTTCCAACTGATGATCCTCCAGCTTCAGCCTCCAAAAATGCAGGGATTAGAGAAAAGGGACCCCACTTCCAGCTGAAAATACAAAACACAAACTGCATTTTAACATAAATCCTATGTGGCTACCTCACTAACCACCATAATGTTTCTGTGCTCATTGCTTTAAACGCAGGCCATGTATAATCTGTATTGTAAATAGTGGTTTGAATGCAAACACAATCTTCAAATAAGTGCAGTGAATGAAAAGCAATAAAAATTTTAAAATGTAAGAATGGAGTAACAGTAAGAATATTACCAATCTTCAGCTAAGTGAATAGGAGCTTAGGAAAAACATACAATTTAGAAAGGAAATTTGAGAATCAAGATTCTGCAGCTTGAGCAGCTTAATGTTTCCAGAAAGGGTTTCAAATCTTGCATGAGGTAAACAGAATTCAGAGGCCACAGACATATCAGGAAGGTCAAGTAAGTCCTCAGAATTTATTGAGGGCCCAGTGCTCTGCAAGCAAAATAGCATTTCACTCAGTTTAGTCGCAGTCTAATGCCCAGGTTTGTGGGAGAAGCTCCATGTAGAGAAGTACCACAGTACTGCCAGGCCAGTACCACAGTCGCACCATCATCAGCCAGTAGCTTTGGAACAGGAAGTTCATGAGCTTCTAGTGGAAGAACATTTCTTCATTCAAAACATTGCAAGGTACTTTTCCTAGACAAGAGAAATATCAGAGGGAGCTGTCTGTCTCGTGAGTGTGCAAAGAAACGGGCAGAAACTCTATGTGCAGGAAGGAAAAGAAAGCAAAGGAAGACTCATCATTTCATTGGTCTGGTAGGACATGTTATCAATACTTGTCATTGTGTTTGTTCCTGGGTGTTTAGAAAACAGACATAGAATTATATCATCGAAATTTAGACAGGGATTAGAAATTTTCACAAATGAGGAAAAATATGACACTGGAGGCATAAGCAGAGATATACAAAGAATAAGAGAAGAAAACTGCAATCATAGAGAAAATGAAGCATTGTATTGAATTGTAATGAGTTACTCTTGAGATATATACACGTATGTACATATCAGTAGCATACAGGTATATATGCACATGTTTCATTGAAAGATGTGTGTGCAACATATATCAACGCATACTCATGTACATCAAGCACATATATTTTAGGTTACAAAATATATTTGCTAAGGAAAATACAACAGAAGTAGCAGTGAGACATGGGAATCAGAATATGTTTCTTTTTAATTGTATGTTCCTAATGCATTTACTGTGTATTAATTATTAATTAAAAGTGAAATGTTCAGTATATCGAGGGAGAGAGAGAAGAGAGATAGATGAGAGACAGACAGAGAGACAGAGAGAGACACCATGGACTTTGCAGCCATCCCGATCAGGACTTACCTTCCTGGCTCCCAGGGTGCCGGTTGGTTCAAGTCCAGTTGCTCCATCTCAGCAGAACTGAATGGGTGGAGGACATTCACGTCTCATCGGTAGGGAATCACATTCCGTGGCTTCCCACTGTGCTTCACTGAGCCTTCGGTACTCTTCAGGCTCCTTGCTTGCATCCGTCTCCCTTTCATATAACTCTGATTTTGTCTGATACTATTCTCTTCCCACTCCTGAGTCAGCGCAACTCTTTCAAGGGTTTCTCTGATATCGGTGGAAGGACTACAACAGAAAGCAACCTAGGGTGAATCCTTTGTATCTATTCAACCATTTATGAAGAACTTAGCATAACTCATATATGCATAGTTATGGTTACAAAACAAATATACTAAAATGAATAAAATGACTGCAAGATAAATTGGTGTGTCATTTTATCTCTGGACATTTTTAACTATAATTTTTATTCAACAAATTTGTCATATATTTTTGGTTTCTTCCTACAACATTTTCAAAAGTTTGTAATAGAACAGGAAAAGAACAAAACTGATATGTCCTTAGAGCTGATTCATGCAAGGTTTCTGTATTATCTTGTTTGCACTTTATTTCCTACACTTCTGCTAATCTGCCTGGCCTTGCTGTGTATCCAGACTACTTGTCATGTCCACCACATGTATGTGACAGATATGCGTGTCTCTGTAGCAGGTGATACTTCGCCCATTTCTCTTTTTCATTACAGGAAGGAAATTTTTAAGTTCCAGGTATACCGCTGTCAGGTTTTCTTTAGTTTTATTTGGTCTTTTAACTATTTAATCTTGACAAGTTGTATAATCCCTTATTTTTCAAATTTCTCATATGTTAAATGGAAATGGCTAATAATAATAGTAATAATCTATAAGGTGCACGTCACATTAATAATTCATTTTAATATTTTAGTGTTAAATTCTGATACATGGTAACAGATCAAGAAATGCAGTTTATTATATATACTACCACTTTGTCTTCTGCCTATGCTGTTTTTATGTTTCTCTCATCTTCTCAATTCAATTTTTAGCTATTCTTTCTCTTTACACCAACATGCTACATTTTTAAACTCTAATAAGCAAACATTAAAATAACTTGCTGCATTCTTTTTGGCTCTAAGAATTTCTCATTAACAATTCTAAGGACATTTCAACACATGTAAATCCCTTGAAAACTCACTTAGAAACTAAATGGAATTTTCTAAAAGTTTTGAATTTACCTCAAAATAAGCTTACCAATAGATAAAGTTATATACAAAAATAAAAAAGGTAATCAAATTTTATTTTTTTCTTATACTTACAAAATAAAAATCCATTAATAATTTAAAAAATAAGTATAAAGTAATTACATATAGAATGCTTAAGGATGCAAAGGGAAAACTATTGATCCACCCTAAATTTATTAACTGTGGCAAGGACATTAGGATGTACAAAACTTTTCCTTCCTGAATTCTCCCCTATAGATTGCAAGCTCTAGCATCAAAAACAAAGAAAATAATCTTAAAAATTACCTTTACATCTGGTTCTGCTTTTTGGATTGACAGTAAACTGAAAGAAATTTTGGTACCAAACGTGGTTCCAGAAAACAGAAATTTAAACTGGTTATATTTGATGAATTGTTTATAGGTTCTTTGGTGTAGTTTCTGTAATCTGATTCTCTTTAAAATATTATTGACTGCATTGATTGACTGCCTCTAAGTACATTGGGAGCAATGAACATCTGAAGTCAGAGCTTTAAATTCCAGTGTAATTTATGAGGGATAAGAAACAGGCTAAGACTGTCTTACATAAATCCTTATCTCTAAG
>RJWM01006423.1:0-84185 GCA_004363535.1 Dasyprocta punctata
TTTTTTTCACCTGGCTTTTCACTTGTTTCACATGGAATTTGCCTTTTCTAGTTCAAGATTCTCTTCATACTACTAGATGAATGATATTCCTCACAAACCAAGATTCGGTAATGCAATCCCCTCCCCCAGCAGTCCCAGGGAAATCTTTTTACCCATAATTCACACTCTGGGGCCCAGGTATATATCCCCCAATGCAAAACCCAGTTGGAGGAGTCATTCTAACCAGGTAGAGCATGTCAGAATCCTATTGGAGGGGAAGGCATTTCCTTTCTCCAACCAATGACATGCTATTATTTCCAGAGAAAGTATAATGTCTCAAACCAGAAGAGTGGCTTTTAGAGAGGAAATTAGATACAACCTATTTGAGATGGTTAGTTGTATGTACCAATTTCTCTGGACCCTAAAATGTTCATATTTTGCCTAAACATGATTTCTAGATGTGTCAGTAAAGGTATTTCTGGATGAGACCAACATTTGTGTTTTTACAGAAAGCAAAGCAAATTTCCCTTTTCAATGTGGGTGGACTTCATTTAAACCATTGATGGTCTGAACAAGGGAAGAAGGGCAGTTTGCTTTCTCTGCCGAATTGCTTGAACTGGGATACTGGTCTTCTGCTCTTGGGTGAAAGTTACACCATCAGTGCTCTGGTTCTCAGAACTTTGAATTTGTATTTGAACTACATCACTAGGGTGTCTAGCCTGTACTTGTCAAACAACAAGACTTTTTGGCTTCCATAATGTATAAGCTAATCGATCTATCTATGTATCTATCTGTCATCCATCTATTAATCCATTTATCTATCTATCTATCATCAATCATCTGCTTACTCATCTATCTTCATAATCTCTTATTGGTTCTGCTTTTCTGGAGAACTCTGACTAACACACCATTGTACAGGGGAGTCAACTGGAAAACTGACAAGAACTCTTCTTGCATTTCAAGTCACTTTGCTGGTGTGAAGCTTCTGTGAACAAATTCATTTCTCTTGAGTTTATAGGTCTATAGAATGATAGCTGGAGTTAGAAGCAGCTTTAAAGGATTATCTAGGCTAACCTTATGAATGCAGAAATAGGTCCAGAGGAGTTAAGTCTTGCCAAGATTTTAAAGCTAGTTAGTGACAGAACCAAGTACATTGTGTCAGTCTTTGGTACCGGTGATTGAACTCATGAACTTGAGCTTACCAGGCAGATGCTTGTGCCGCTGAGCTAAATCTCTGGCCTATTGTGTAAGTCTTGACATCTTTGCCTGATTGTAGGCTCTTGGAGGTAGGTACTGCATGTTTTCTTATATTCCACAACGTGTAGTGTACTTGTAAGCATACAGTAAATGCCCATGAAAATTAAGCCAAGCTGTAGAAGTGGTTCTCAAACTTAAGCATGCACCAGAATCACCTTGATAAATGCACAGGTTTCTGGGCCCTGCCTTCAGAGTTTCTATTCCATCTGGACCAGTGTTGGCAGATGTTTTAGAGATGAGCACCAAAACTGCAACCCCAAACCCACTTATCTACAGCAAAGTACCAAAACTCCAATTAAACCTGAATACTGAAGTTTTAGTTTCAAAAAAAAATCATACATTAACATCTTTTGTCTTAAAAGAAAAACATAATATGCATGTCATAGGCTCACCTCCACTGGCCTAGACCCTGAGAATCTGCATCTCTAACAAGACCCCAGGTGGTACTCAGGCTGCTGATCCATGAACCACACTTTGAGAAGCACTGAGCTATGTGTTTTAAGGACCTATCCATTTCTCATATAATTTAAAGCACACCATTCCCAGGAAGCCTTCTTTATTAGACACTAAGTGGCTACGTGAGAAATCCCAGACTTAAAAGATACTATTTTAAAAGTATTTAAAGTGAATAATTACCTTCAGGGTGGTCTAGGTAGAAAGATTAAATAAATTAAGTTGAGTCAATAGGAGTTTAAGCATCATTTGTTAAAGCAGTACTATTAGTTTTTCTTTTCCTAGTGGAAATTCTCTTCTTGTCACATAATCCTAATTAATTATTGTATAAAGACCTGAAAACTTAAATGCACAAGGGAGTAATAATCTTATGTTTCATTAACCAGCAGCTTTGAAAGCCAGAACCAAGTGTGTAGAAAGAGCAGGAACAAGTGTGCAGAACAAGTCCCTTCCCAGCGGCCTGAGGTCCACCCTGTGCTTCCTTTTGTCACTAAGTGTGTTAATGTGAATGCAAATTTGTGCTCTTAAATATATTGTCTCTGTTCAACATAGTCTTATTGGAGTTAACCAATCAATAAGAATTTCAGGAGTATTTATCATTGATTTTGCAATATGCTTTGTAATTACTGAATCAATATAAAATTCTCAACTCATTAGGAGATTAGTTTTTTTTTTAATCATTTATATTAATGTGTTTAACCAAAGGCACTGGAGCTTCTTCTTTTTTTAATCACTGGTTTAATCGCCTACATTAAAAATGAATAAATGTGGTGGACTAAAATTTCATGCTATTTACTTTTCAAAGAGTACTTACCCCATATCTTGCCTTTGATTGGACCCCCAGATTTGTTGTGTTGTAGAGATTCAGCCATGATATGGAACCAAATGAGAATGCCCATTCTAGTGACCTGATGTGAAAATGGGAAGCGATTAACCTTATCATTATTGGCTGTGTTTTACCAGTTTAATGTTGGCAGTTTTGAATTTTATATCTCACTAGTTTATTTCTAATGGCTTCTCATTGAAACAGATCAGCACTTGGTTAATTAAGAGAAGTGAACAAGTAGGCACTGCATATACACTTGGAACATAAAAGAAGAGCCTGTTTTTTTCCTTATTAAACCTCTAACACCGAATGTATAAGTTTTCTGTACCAAACAATTCAGTTCCCTATGGACACTAACTGGTTGACAACCAAAATTTAATTCAGTTCTGTCACTAACTCCTTAGAGCATAGACCCATAGAGCTCAACTCAAAACTTTCCACATTTCAGGGGCCAGTTGCAAGTAACTGGGTGCTCAGAGAACTCAGACTTCTACTGAATTTGACTGTGAAGTTGGGGATTCTCATAACGCCCTCCCTATGTTCAATAATGGCTCACAGAACTCAACCCCATCATAAAGGATGTGATAAAGGACACAAATGAGCAGCTAGTAAAGTAGTACATTGGGTGAAAACCAGAAAAGTCCTAAGCACAAAAGTTTCTGTCCCTATGGAGGACACAGGTGTGTCACCCTCCCAGGACATGGATGTGTTCACCAACCCAGAAGTTCTCTGAATCTTACAGTTTAGAGATAGCGACTTTGTCTTGTAGGTACTATCAATTAGTAATTCAAGTAACCGGGCATGGTGGCACACGCCTTTAATCCCAGCACTTGAGAGACTGAGGCAGGAGGATCATTGTACATTCAAGGCCATCCTGAACTGCACAGTGAGACCCTGTCTCAAAAAACAGGGCCAGGGATTTAGCTCAGTGGCTTTAGTGCCTGCCTGGCAGGCGCGAGGTTGTGAGTTCGATCCCTGGTACAAAAAAAAAAAAAAAATTAATTGGTAATTCAATATGTTGCTCCTCTCCCTTCCCCAGAGGATAGGGCTGGTAGAAAGTTTCAAACTTCCAATCATGGCTTGATCTTTCTAGTGGCCAGACCTCATCCCAAGATTGTCCAGGGTCCCAGTAAGGGTCTTCTCAAGAGAACACAGTGTGTTTCTATCACCCAGAAAGTCCAAGAAACTTCTGGTCTCTGTGTAATATATCCCCACCATTCTGATCACTCAGGAAATTGCAGGGATTTTAGAACTCTTTGTCAGGAACCAGGAATGGAGACCAACTGTACACTTCTCATGTCACATTGGATTAGATGTTCATGTGGATTTTTGATACTGATAACAATATCCCACAATAATCCATGAATGGGTTTGCAGTTGTTATCTACCTAATAAATAAAGAAATTGAGTTCTGGGTGATAGTATGTACCTAAGTCATCTTATATGTCTGTGACAGGGGCTGATGCAAAACACATTCTTTTTGATCTTGGAATACATACTGGGAAGTACTATCCTCTGAAGCATTATGGCTGTCACTTACAGAGCACTTTATTACCCGGGACTGTCTGCTTTAGATGTTCATGCTGGCCTTAGAACACAAAGTACACTATGTCCCTCCCTAAAGTGCTGAATAGACCCAGGCCACTCTGGTTCTAACCAGTGATTGCTGCTTACAATATTTACATCTTCAAGTTCAGTTCTCTGTGCTTAGTTTTTTTTTTTCTGTGAACTAAGATTGCATCTTCTTGACTATTATCCCTAGTATGCATGATAATAATAATGATCCCTTCCATTTTACTGAATTTAAGAGTTTTTACAAGGCCTGTAAATGCATACCCTATTTCATGCTCATAGTAGCCCTGCAAGATGGGTTAATGCCCACAGTCCATTTTATAGACAAAGACTAGTGACGCTTACAGAGGTTAAGTGGATTGCTAGGAGTGAGTAAACAATCGCAAACCTATTTCCCTTCCCAGCGCATGGTTCTGCCTTCCTGAGGAGAACAATCAAACACAAAATCAAGACATAGGCTTTGATATCCACTTCATCCTCATTTTTTTGAGGGACATAGCCCACCTTCACTGACTCTCAATTCCCGTCATAGGGGCGTGAAGATGCAATTTTTGGTCTTCTGTCTGTGAATGAAGTATGGATCAAAAGATGAATGGATAGAGAGTGGTTTTCTCACTTTGGCCTCTAGCCCATTTGTAGCCCAGGATTACAGTGACCATTGGAGGTTGGGGTGGGGGATTCTGGCAAGCTGGTATGTGGGAGAGGCTGTGAATGTGTGAGAAGTGATGGGGAAAGTGAGGACTCTAGTGTTGCCCTGGACAAAGCCTGGATGCTGATGCTGTTTGTAGCTGAAGCCAGCTGCCTGGTCTTTGGGAGTCTTCCTCCCATTCTAGTGCGCTTGCCTATTTGCTTTCAATGACCCATGTGCTTTTCTGGGACACTATTTTTAGGTTTTGAAATGCCACTTTAGCATCTCTGGGCTTGCCTTGGTTGGGTGAATAAAGAAAGGCATTCACTCAGAGGAGCACATGCCTAACTAGGTGTTAACATGTTACCCTTCCCAGCTGGGCTGCATGGATAAAACTTATCCTGTAAGAGGATTGAAGTTACGAACATTCAATTGCTGTATTTTAGTCCCCTGCATGCTAGCTGGGTCCTGATTGACGGTGCATATCAGCTGACTGCAGGGCCCTGCTGCTCCACTGAAAAGAGGGGCACATTGGCTGCCACCTTAGGATTCCTGTTAATAAATCAGAGTTCTCTGCCACCAGCTGCTTGGCATATTGTTCTTGTACCAGTAATGCAGTTGCCAAATTGTCAGTGTGCTGGGCTGGGGGTAGTACTGGGGCTGATGTAATTAACTCCCTCAATCTACCTTACCCTGGAGTTCACTCAGAGAAACTTGGCTTAAAGTGGCCCCTGTGCCAGGGTGAGGGGCTATTGGCCTGGCCACCCTCACCAGGGAGGATGGATTAATCAGGGAAAGGTGGTTGACAGATGGGAGAGAGCAGCTGTTCCCAAGGATGGCAATGAGAGATGCTGGGAGCTGGCTTGGTCCCTGTACAAATTTTCCTGCTTTAAATGGGCATTAGTGGAATATAAGTAGTAATGGATGTTTTTGAAACTTTCAACTCTTTCTTCCATGCTACTCAGTTCATTTTGCCCCACAATAGCTTTCTGGATTATTAAAAAGGTAATGTAAATAGGATCAAAAGGTTTAAATGATCTTTGATGCTACCATTACAAAGAATTCCACATTTGCCTATGATTATAGAGCTCCAGTTCACATGCATACCTATTTTATGTTTTTATGGTTGATCATCAAGGTTTTCCCATTATTTTATACTCTCTCTTGATTTTATTTTTAAGATAGGGAAGCAGGTGCAAGCCTGTGAATCTGCCTGTCTCTCCAGAGACTGGTCCAGGAGACTGGTTCAGGTTCATGCCTCCTCACTCAGCCCCGTGCTGCTGCTCTTACTTGGGATATTTGATGTTAGGGTTAGTATCGCTGGTGTTAGGCACAGAGGGATAGTAAGAAAGTCTCTTGGAGAGTCACAAGCCTGATACGATTCTGTGATTTACATGAGATCATGGTTGGCAGCAGTGCTGAGAGTCTGGCTGACATCTTCCCTTCCTGGTAAGTTTTTGACTTAGGATTACATTTGGCTGTGAGGCCACAGAGGGTGTTGGGTAACAGACTATTGCTTTCACTTTCTAGGCTATGGGTATCGAGAGAGAGAGAGAGAAAGAGAGAGAGAGAGGTTCTAGTCCAATATTCCCATTGTTGGAGAGGAAAAGAAGGCCTTGGTGCAGGCGGAGACTTCCGTTTCCTTTTCTAAGGCTGGTACTCCCTTCTGGATTGTAGCTATTATAGAGGTCAATTCAAGATCACAGAGAAAAGTCCAAGGTCCACATTAAAGAGTCAGGTGTGTCATTTAAATTAAATAACAGCAAGTGAACATACATTTTTGGCTTATGGCAATCATAATTTCATATGGTTCAGGCTCCCCAAGAAGACAAGCAATAAAAAGTTAAAATTCAAAAGAATTATTGAAAAGCTACCATAAAGCATTTATTATCTAGAAAATTCTTAGATTTCTTTAAGGGAAATGGAAAAGTTGTGTTTGAATTTGTACTCCAATATACTAAAATCACTCATGGCAGGATCTGACACAAGTAGGTGTTCAATGTCTTGAACACATGAATGGTTCATTTCTGGTTAGATGTTGACTCAAGATTACATTTGGCTGTCTATGGCAGAACCTGACCTTAGCAACTTAAAGATTTAGGGGCTTTAATTTTCTCCCATGAAAAATAGAGCAGGTACATGTTGTCCAGAGCTAAGGTAGCTATTCTAGCAAATTATCAGGGGTCAGACTATTTCTTCTCATTGTCATCTTTGACATGTGGCTGTCTTAGTTACTTTTTACTCATTGCTGAGACAAAATACCTGATGCCCAAAATTAGGGAAGGAAAGGTTTATTCTTACAGTTTCTTGGGAGTTTCAGTCCATACTTAAGTTGGTTCCAAGGCAGCATAGGGTGGTGGGGCTACTGTTCATGGTGGCTACAAGCAGCAAGGCATGCTGGCAAGTGAGAGAAGGCGGAACACAGAAGTGCAAGAGGAAGACCCGCCTTCCCTTACACTGTATCTCAGCTCCACCCCTGGGCGTGTGCAGTGCTCACATTGCCAATTCCAGTGTTAGACAACAAATTGAACACAAGCACTAGACTCAGCCCCATCAAAAGTATGAGGACTTGGTGGTACATCGCATATCACCCAATACATTCCACCCCTGGACTCATTTACATTCTTAATACAAAAGCCATTTAGTCCATCTCCAAAAGTTGCCAAAGTCCTAACAGTTTCAGCATTGCTGAAAAGTCCAAGTCCCAAATCTCTTCCGAGATCTATGGCAAACTCTTAACTGTAACCCCCGTACAAATGAAAACAAGGTTAAGCACTTCCAACATACAAAGGCACAAGATAAATATTACCATTCCAAAAGTTACAAACAGGGGAATACAAAGCATTGGAACCAAAGCAAGTCCAAAATCCAGCAGGGCAAACATGAAGTCCTGGAGTTCTCTGCTCAGCATCTGAAGTAATCTGGTTACAAGCTCCAACAGGCTTGAGTGACTCCACCCCTACAGCACCTTCAGGGGTCTTAACTTCCATATATTTCCTTGGACGATCCATATTCCTTGGCTTCACCCTTACAACTATACATATTGCTCTCTGCAGGCAAGGCGGAAGCTGCCTTAGCCTTTTCTTGTACTTAAAACCAGCGCCATGTGGATGCCGCCAAGGTCTGCTGCAGGCTGGAGCAGTAGCCAGACTTTCCTCTCTCTTGGCTGTAGGGGTCGACTGCCTGGATTGCTAAGCTCTCTGAACCTGATTGTGAGGAACAGCTTCTCTATGCTGCCGCCATTCTGAAATCTGGTGTGGTTGCCTCCATTTTGGGACATGGCGTGGCCTCTGTCGCCACTCTGGGACAAGGCACTCTGTGGCTTTTTGTCACCACTCTGGGATAGGGCACTCTGTGGCTTTTTCCTCTGAGCAAACTCTTTCACTTTTGAAGGCCTGAGGCTGCAAAGGGTGGAGGCCCAATGCTTCCCGGGATGCCCCCAGGCCATCCTCTTTATTCTTTTGTTCCTTCTCAGCAATCAAGGTCTCAGTTCTATCTTTAAAGTCCACAGCTTCCTGGCCAAACTCACAAGGTTTTAAATCACCATGCTGGGCTCCTTGCCCTTTATTCACAGCATAAATCTGGCTAAGAGCCCCCAACAAAAACCAGGCCACCATTTCAATGTTGATTGCCTCATAATTTCTCTCTTTAGAGTAATTAGTTCTTTGCCCTTAATCTCAGTCTCAGGCAAAGTCTCGGCACTGGCAGAATGCAAACTTTCTGCCAACCTGTAACACACATCATCTGGAGTCCAACACCCAATGTCATCCTTCTTCCCAGCAGAAACCTCCTGAGCCTAGTCCTTACTGGCAGGCTTCCTATCAGCCTTCTGGTCTCCTGAGCTCTGACCAGAATCTCCCAGACAGGACAACCTAAGCTATTCCAGTTCTATGCATGTAGACATCTCCGAACCTTTCCAAACTTTCCCTGCAAGCCATTTCCAAAGGCTCTCGAGCCACGTGATCAGGAATAGTCACAGCAATGACCCCACTCCTCTGGTACCAAATTCTGTCTTAGTTACTTTTTACTCATTGCCGAGACAAAATACCTGATGCCCAAAATTAGGGAAGGAAAGGTTTATTCTTACAGTTTCTCGGGAGTTTCAGTCCATACTTAAGTTGGTTCCAAGGCAGCATAGGGTGGCAGGGCTGCTGTTCATGGCGACCGCAAGCAGCAAGGCACACTGGCAAGAGAGCAAAGTGGAAGCACAGAAGTGCAAGAGGAAGACCTGCCTTCCCTTACACTGTATGTTAGCTTCACCCCTGGGCGTGTGCAATGCTCACATTGCCAATCCCAGTGCTAGGCAATAAACTGAACCCAAGCACTAGACTCAGCCCCATCAAAAGTATGAGGATTTGGGGGTACATAGCATATCACCCAATACAGTGGCCTTTGTGCCCATAAGCCATTCACCTCAAGAGATCAGGTCCAAGTTCTAAGGAGGGATTTTTGTAAATGACAAAAGGCACTGCATGTTGGGAGAGTCTTCAGTTTTTTTGATCAGGAAAGCAATAGGTTTTCTGGGTGCCTTATCCACTACTCATCTTCTTGCAACTCACTGACCAGAAGTGAGTCACATGGCCACTCGTAGCAGCAAGGGAGTCAGTTTGTTGGTCATAACCACTTCCCCTTAGCATCTTCTCCCTCAGTTGTTTTAAAGTGCAAAACTATTATTTGAATAGATACAAGTAGAATCTCTAATTTGGAAGTCTCTGAGTGCAGGTTATATTTTATGCATGCATTTGTGTTATCCATCCTGCAAATGGTCATGAAATGACATGAACTGGCCATGAACTACAACTGTAAAGGGGGACAAAGCAGATTCAACATCTATTCTTAAGGGTCAAAAACATGTACATGCAGGACAGGAAGGTCCACTGAGCAAACAGGAAAGAGAGATTCAGGTAGATGGCAAGATCAGAACATGTAAGAGGAAACAGAGTCTGAGGCTATGAAAGACCTGTAAAGTAGGGGTAGCATACCAAAGAGGATAGTGGTGGAGCTTTAAGTAACCTAGAAATGAATCATCTGGTCCCATAGGTGTAGGTTGGCAAAACCAGACCCATAGTATACACTGTGGGCATCAGCAAGGGGTAGGTACATAGAATGGCATCTGAATTAATGTGAAACATTTAAATCTTTCTTGAGATTTATGAACTTAAATGTAATGTCTTCTTCTGCACATTTGCAGCTGGAAGGGCTGTGTAAGGTCTGGACAAGAGATTTTATTTTATGTATGTGTAAACTGAGGCTGAGAGAACCCAAGTGACTTGGTGAAACATCTTCCCAGTTAATCCTAACATTTGGAACAGAGCCCCAATCTCCCAACTCCTGACCTTTTCCTCCTCAGAAACATTCTATGTTTATAAGTACTTCACTTTGTTGACTGACTTGCCCTGATGGCATTTCAGTAAAATAGGTCCAGTAGGATCATTGATCCTGATTTTACACACAGGAAAGTCAAATTGAGAAGGATGAGGACCATGGAGTTGGGTATATCCTACCCTTATTCCAACTACTGGCATGTGTGATGGACAGAACACAGTGGTTTATGTGGGCTGTCTCTTTGGAAGTGAGATGTAGCCCAAACGCCACTACCCTGGACCACCTCCTCTTGTGGGTGCTGACAAGAGAGAATGGAAAGTTTTTGTTTTATGGTGTGATCATGTCAACCAAGACGTAAACCCTTGGAAGATGAGGAGGGGTTGTTGGGTATCCTAATTGCACCTGACACTCTTTCTCATTTGTGATGATCTTGTCATGCTCGGTCACCTCAAGTGAGGGGGTAGCTCTGGGCCTGGGGAGAAACCATTAGAGACCTAACAGGGCAGAGTACAGTGGGAGGTGATGGACTGGCCGCCAGACGACCTCAGCACAAACATTTATCCTATCGATTGACCTTTTGGAGAGAGAAATGGGTTCCTGATTGTTGCTAGGCTGGTAAGGTTGGGTTGTAATGAGAGTGACTCTTAATCAAGACAGATTCTGTTCAGGCCTCACCTCCCCTGATCCATCTGGGAACCAGTGGGGATACTCTGAGAGGGTTGTGGCACGGGGTGGCTGTGCGGCAGCCTGTGTCCTGAAGAGCTTGGTCTGTGACAGGCTTTAGAGGGAGACAGATCAAGTCTGTTTTTCTTAGCCTTTTTTTTTTTTGCAACTGTCATCCTCCAACATTCTTATACTACTTCCTTGTCCTGGGACTCTCTAGGGTCTGACCACCCAGGCCAGTGTGGTGGTAGCAAAGTACTCATTCCCTGCTTTCCCGCAGATGCCTGCTGTTCTCATCTCGGCTAGGGACACACCAAACTTGCCTCTACCAGTCCACTAAGGCTGCTCATGACTCTCCCAGGGCCACGGATCTCATCTGAAAAGGGGTCAAGGTCTTACCTTGTGGTTTTATAAAATTACTTCAGGAATTTACAAATCTTGACTCTTTGTTAGATGAAAATCTAAAAAAAAAAAAAAAAAAAAATTAAACACCAGCGAATTGTCCATCTGTGAGGAATTTTCTTCATACCAAGAAAGAATTCACAATTTCAGGACCCCATTTACTTTTGAGTTGAAAATATAATTAATGTAAAGTCGTAATATTTTAATGGGAAAAAACTGGAGGTTACTCAAAAGTACAGCTCTTGAATAAAGATATCTAGGACACTTGGATTCAGGGTGGCAAGAAGTATTTGAACACTTTCCAGCCCCTCAAGTGATACTATAAAACTAGTGGGCATGAACATAGACATAAATACTTCTCAAGCACTTCCAGTCTCATCATGGTTTACGGACAAAGAACAATAAACCCCTCTTCTGCTTTCCACTCACACAAGGTAAATGACTAGGGTAGAGCCACATTCTGTCATTGAGACAGGTTGAGAGGAAAAACTTCAAGAAGAGTTGTTTCTTAAGGGGTGAAATCATTATGTCCCAGCCTCCTACTGCAGAGGTGGGGCAGGGAGAAAGATCTTTCCCTTGACAGTTACTGGAAATGGAAGATACCTCCCTGTTTGAAATAATAAATGAGGTGACAGAAAAACTTCAGTTGCCTTAGTTCACAGCACAACAGAATACCAAAGACTGAATGGCTTAAATAATGAGCATTTATTTCTTTTTTACACTTCTGGGTGCTAGAACCTTCAAGATTGAGACAATGGTGGATTCACTGTATGTTGAGGGCTTTCTGATTGGTTTTCAGATGGCTTCCTTGTTGCTGTATCTGAGGGGGGAGAAAGAATTTCTCTACTCATTATCTCTTCTTATAAGGGAACTTCTCCTATTTGTAAGGGCTCTACCTTCACAACATAATGACCTCCCAAATTCCTCACCTTTTTATACTATCACTTTGGTGATTACACTTTAATACATGATTTTTAGGGATGACAAAAAATTCAGACCATAATGCAAGCCCAGTAAAAAGGAGCAGTATGATAATAATGATGACTTAATCTTTATGAGACTCTTTAGGTAGGCACAGACTGAATACTTTCAAAGAATTATCTTACCGAATCTTTAGGACTTGTCTTAGTTACTTTTATCATTGCTGAGACAAAATACCCTGCACCCACAGTTTAAGGGAGGAAAGGTTTATTTAGTTCACAGTTTGTAGAGGTTTTCATCCATAGTCAGCTGGATCAAGGTAGGGTGACATGTGGCAGAGAGGCAACTGTTCACAACAGACAGAAGGTACCAAAGCAACAAGGGATCTTAACAGTGTCTTTCTATCCTTTTTGTCTTGTCCAGTCTATTTAGGTTGGGTAGCACTCACACCCTTAATTATAGTGTCCTTAAACCTACCATTGCACCATTAATCAATCCCAGTGTCACACACTCTAGATTCAGCCACCTCTGAAAAAGCCCCAACTACGACTGCACGAGGCTTTGGGGGACATCTAGACACAAGCCATAACAGAACTGCACCAGGTAGGTACTAGTCATTACTTCCATTTTTCAAAAAAGGAAACTGAAGTACAGATAAGTAAAGTGATTTTCCCTAGTTTATATACAGAGGCATATAAGGGGTTCAATGTTTCTTCTGACTTCACTCCATCCTAATAAACAAGGAGATGGGAGTTGGGGGCTTTGGTCTGGAATCTCGCACCTATTCTGTGCCAAATTTCCTTTTATTCTCTTACTCTACTTCTCAGATTCTTCATCTACACAGTGATGAGGTTGAACATGCCTTCTATCAGTGAACTAATTCTATTGATGTGCAAGAGATGAAACTGTGAAGTCTTCCTCAGCTGGCCTGGGAATTCCTCTCTTTGCAAACTTCTTAGACTCACAGTCAATGCATTTCTTTTATTCCTGCTATATGAAGTTGCTGCTGGACTACTGAGGTCCAGCAAGCATTGAGGGACCCTTGAAAGGCAGGGTTCTTTGTCCCTCTCTGTAAATATGTATTCAAGGAGATTTAGTAACGCATATTATTGACTACATAGGCCCATTGAGCTATTTGTGTGTAAATCCATATTTAGTACTCTATTGATCCATATCAGGCAGCCAAAACCATATTAATTTGAATGTGAAGATTAAAAACATTTTATAAAAGTTCTTTCAGAGTATAAAAGAGTCGATGTTCAATTTCTAACAGCCTAATGTGCTTCACTTTCCTTTAGATATCTCCTTTTAGCTGACCTAGTCGATTTCTCTTCCATCTAGCTTCTCCTTCCCTTTCTTCCAGAGCAGCAGTTTGCAGTGAATGCCTAGGTCAGGCATCTGTTCCAATAGCACCAAAGCACTCTCTTCCAGAAGCTGGGAATGTTGCCCACTGATGGTTCTCAGTTGAGTCACTCTTCAGAGTTTATCCCCAAATGAAAGGGACCTTCCCCACCTTCTTCTAGGTCATGCCCACTCCTAGGGACAGTTGTTGATGGGCGTGTTGGGGGAAGAAGGTGAAGGGCTTTCCAGGGGTCATAGCTCTCTATTTGACTGACAGAGGCTGTTATGCAGTATGCTCCACAGTTCAGCTCCCTGCTCTGCCTGTAAGTCTGTCCCTTCATGCTCCTTTAGGTGGGATCCTGTCCACAAATCTTTACCTCAGAGTCTGTTTTTCAGGGAAACCTGAACCAAGATGCCTCTCAAACCTGGGAACTACCCCTGATGCTTTGCTTTTTCCTTTTCTACTATTAAAAAAAATTCCTTACCTGAATCATAAAGAAATAGTAAACCTATCAATAGTAAACAGATCAATAACAAACAAGAATGAACCAGTAATAAAAAACAAAACAAAACCCAAACAAACTCCCAAAGAAATGCCCAAGATCTGATGACTTCCCTAGTGATTTTAACCTAACATTTAAATAACAAGTACTCATCATTCTCAAACTCTTCCAAAACTTGAAGAAGAGAAAACACTTCTAGACTTACTTTACAAAGCAACATTCTGTCTAACACCAAAGCCAGACAAAGATGCACAAGAAAAGAAAAAAATGAGCCAATATCCCTGGTCACAAAGTTATACCTATAATTATACTCATTAGTGAAAAATTGAAACCTTGTTTTCTAAGATCAGAAACAAGACAAGAATCCCCACTTTCATCATATTTATTTCACATATTGGTGGAAGTCCTAGCCAGAGCAACTAGGTACAAAAAAGAAAGAAAAGGTATCTATATGATGAAGGAAAAATTATATTGTCTCTATTCACAGATGGCATTACATTATATATAGAATGTCCCAAAGACTCTCCCCAAAACTTGTTAGAATTTATAAATAAATTTAGTAAAATTATGGGATACCAGATTAACATAGAAATCAGTACCATTTCTAAGAATGCTACTAAGAATGAGAAATTTAAAAAAATAGAGAAATGAATCCTATTTACAATAGCATCAAAAATGTATAAAATACTTAGAAATAAATTTAACCAAGGAGATGAAAGATTTGTATGTGAAAAACTAAAATATTCATCAAAGAAAGTGTACAAATAAGTGCAAAGATATTCTATGTTCATGGATTGAAAGAAATATCATTAAAATGTCCATACTGTGGCCCTGAATCAAGGCCAGCAGTTTGTTGTAGCTGCTGGTTTCAAACAGGAGCCTAAAGAGAAGTCTTCCTAGGGTCTGTTGGCCATGTTAGAATTTGGAAATGTAATGGTCAATTCATTACAAAGAAATAGCTTAGAGCCCAATCCCCTGGGAGAAGAAACCATGCCCTGAAGCTCCACCCCAGGTCTGGCAAACCTGTAAGCCCCTGTAAGGCTGAGAAGAAGCCACGTGGAGGCTCCACCGCCAGTGTGGGGAACGTTGGTGAACTGCCGCTCGGCATCTCTCCACTGCTCCAGGAACCCCACAACTGGAGAAACCCAGGTGCTTAGTCCAACCCCCTACACCAAGGGACTGGCAGCCAACACAGGAAATGCCTGGGATGCAACAATGGGCTGTTTCAAATAAACACAGGAAAAATGTCAGCTTTCCAGCCCACCCAGAACAAGTACAGAAGACATAGACATAGTAGTAATTAGAAGTCACACACCTGAAATTTCAACTTAGTTCTTGTATTGCTTGTTTAATTTTACATGCCTATGTTTGATGGTCTGGGCAGTTATTTTTAAGATAACAAGATGCATTATGGTAGCCATTGTTAATTTCCTATTATCTTGTTTTGAACTCCTATATCATTTTCATTGCTTTGTTTTGTTTGGTTTTATTCTGTTTTGTGTTTTTTAGTCTTATTATGTCTGATGATCTAGACAGCTGTTTTGAAGATAGCAAGATGTATTATTGTAGCCATTGTTGATTTCCTATTATCTTGTTTTGAAGTCCTGTATCACTTTCATTTTTGTTTTGTTTGACTTTATTTTGCTTTTGTTTTGTTTGATTTTAATCTCTTTAAAATAAAAAAAAAAGTCCATGCTGCCTAAGGTGATCTACAGATTCAAAGGAATCTCATCAAAATTTTAATGCCATTTTTCATAGAAGTAGAAAAAAATCCTAAAATTCATAGAGAACTACAATCATCCCTGGATCATCAAAGTAATTTTGACCAAAAACAACAAAGCTGGAAGCATCACACTGCTTGATCTTAAAACCTACTACAAAGCTACAGCAACCAGAACACCATGGTTTTGACATAAAAAGACACATGTAGACCAGTGGAACAGAATAGAGAGCACAGATAAATCCATTCAATTATGGTCAATTGATTTTCAACAAAGTTTCCAAGAACATACTATGAGAAAAAGACAGTCTTTTCAGTAAACAATGTGGGGAAAATTGGATATCCACATGCAAAAGAATGAAACTGATCTTTGTCTCACACTATATTAAAAAATCAACCCAAAATGAATTAAAGTTTTACATGTAAGATTCAAAATTATAAAACTACTAGGGAAACATCAGGAAAAGTTTTTGTATTTTTGGATATGGACCCATATAAACACAGGTTACAAAAGCAAAAGTAGACAAGAGAAGTGAGATTTCATCAACCAATAAAGCTCTGTACAACAAAGAAAGCAATCAACAAAGTGAGGAGATAACCTATAGAATAGGAAAAAAATTTGCAGACTATACATCTGATGGGTGTTAGTGTCCAAAATATAAGAAACACAAACACCTCAACAGCAAATAAATAGATGACATGAATAACACATAAGCAGTGGGCAATACATAAAGGGGTAGGGGGCATAGTTTAGTGTAAAGCACTTGCCTAGCATTTATAAGGCCCTGGGTTTGATTCCCTGTACTAGAAAAAAACATAAGCATAGGACTTGAATAGATACCTCTTCAAAGAAGATATGTAATCAAGAAGTGTATAGAAAAATGTTCAACATCATAAATAATCAAGGAAATGCAAATTAAAAACACAGTGGGCTATCACTTCACACCTACTAGAATGCTTATCATCAAAAAGACTCAAGTTAAAAAGTGTTGGTGGGGATATAGAAAAAAGCAAACACTTCACCATCAGTGGGAATATAAATTAGTATAGCCATTATGGAAAACAGCATGGAAGTTCCTCAAAAATTACAATAAACTACCAGATGATCCAACAATTCTACTACTGGGTTTATATCTGAAGGAAATGAAATCAGTACAGTGAAGAGCTATGTGCCCTCTGTGTTTATTGAAGCACTATTTACAATGGCCAAGATCAGGAATCAAGTCAATTGCCCTAAGACAGATATATGTCACATATTCTTTACACACATAACACATTCACACACACATGGAAATAGAAAGACAAATACTGCATGATCTCACTTACATGAGGAATCAAAACTGGCAGAAGCAGAGAGTAGCATAGTGCTCACCAGGGGCTCAGAGGATAGGATGGGAGCATATGAAGAGATGTTGGCTAAAGTGTACAAAGTTTCAGTTACATAGGCTGAGTATGTTTTGCAGGGCATGGTGTAGTGTGGTAACTATAATTAATAGTAATTTATTTGAAAATTGTTCAAATAGTGCATCATAAATGTTCTCAGTAAATCTGTTGCTTACCCCTTCATCTGCTGGACAGAAGTCACAGGACCCCTGACAGGTGGTCTAACCTCCACTGGGAACCTGCAGTGACAGATAGTGCCTACCACAATCTGTTCAACTCACTGGAAAGGCAGCCCTGGTGAGAGGGGAAGAAGCTGGGGACAGGACAGGCCATAGTGGGTCGGACTGATGACACTCAAGGGCCAGAGTGTGTACAAATAGGATATGTACTCTGAGTAGCTAGAGAGACAAAATTAACCTTGTCTCCAAGAAAGGGAGGAGCTGTACTCTGGGTTTCAGGTAAGGTGCAGCAGTGCAGAACTGTAGATAGTGCCAATGTAGCGTCAGATGCATGATGCCTGGATTCGGGGAGTTTTATCCACATTGAAGTAGACCTTGACAGTGACTGGTGGTAATAATAATAATACAGTAATAATAAATACTTACTATTTGTTGAGTATCCTGCTGAACACCTTGTCCTAATCCACTTCAAGAAGTACTGGTTTCACTTTGGAACTTGTTAGATGTGTAGCCTCTCTTGCCCTAGTTCAGATCTGCTGTATCGGTAGCTGCATTTAAGCAATACTCCAAAGTGATTCATGTAGAGAAGAACTGTCTGGAAGATTCTAGGTTTAGGGCAGCAAGATCAACTCCAGATACCCCTAACTATAACTAGTAACTTCACGTGGAGAGAATTTGCCCAGGCCTGAGTAGTCAAAGAACAGAGGTCCCAGAAGGCATGGTTTACTCTTTGGTGGTTCTGCAAGTGTTTAATGCAGCTGCCAGGCTGCCCCACAGCTGTTCCCCCAAATGTCAACTCCAGGTTAATTTCTTCATCTGTTCCTCTATAGTCTTCACAACTATCCTCATCCTGGTCTCTCCCCTCTGGGGAGCACATCGATGTCTCCCTTCAAATACAGAATGTATAAATAATGAAACCCAAGTTTACAATTAATTACCTTGTTAGCCATATTATCCTCTTCATGATAATCAGATCCAAGTATCTCCCCATGTGCACGAAATAGCTATTTAACCAGGGCTTCTGCTCTTTACTTGGACAGTAAACAAGTTTTTATTTTATAATTCTTAATTGACATTTGGTTAGTTGTTTATACACTACTTTTGGTACTTTAATTATATCATTTAATATATTCATTCTTTCTGATTGACAGGATGGTCTAAAAGGACAGGGTCAAGGGAGGAATTCTTTGACCTCATACTATATCTAGATCCACCTTCGAGTTACTGAAGACCATGTCAACACTCTTCCTGGGCCACTGGTTCCCTGAGCCAAGGGATCAGCAGCACAGGGCTGCCCAGGCTACACCTGTCCAGGCTTACAAGGGCAATTCTTTAGGGATCAGTCAGGGCTCTATCCCACTGTGCTAATAGATAAGCCTAACTGTCTTGACTTCTTACTGTTGAACCATGATAAATTCTAATTTTTTAAAAAAATTTTATTTTAAAGATAGTAGAATCCAACAAAACATAACAGAACAAAGTCAATCAAAACAAAGCAGTAGAACTGGTACAGAACTTCAAAGCAGGATACTAGGAAAACAATAGCTACTATAGTATATCTTGTTATCTTCACAATAGTTGACCATTCCAGCAGGTATAGCAAAATCAAACCAAAAACAAAACAGAATAAAACCAATCAAAAAAGAATATTGAATAAAGCAAAACAACTAATCAGAATAAAGCAAAACAGTGAGAACAATATTGGGCCTCAAAGACAAGACAGAAGGGAATCCCCCATATTTGCCACATTTCATACTGTCATCCTCCCAAGAGATGTTCAGACTGCTGTCCCCAGGCCTGCAAAATCAACCAAACAATACAAGCATTTAGTTGTTTTATGTACCTTTAGTACATTTAGTACATTTATGTACATTTAGTTGCTATCAACTTAGCTGGTCCTCTGAACCAGCAGGTTGTTTACAGGGGTGGGAGTGGGTGGGGACAGTGTTTTCGTTGATTCTCAACCCATGCTCCGATAGGCTCACGGGAGTTGCTGATCTTTCTCTTCCTGGAAGCTGCACCACTTGCGTAGCTCACCAGGAAGGCAGGCTAGTTGTCTTCTGGTTGGATCCTCCCTGACCCAATATGGCAGGTTCTCTGGAGGCACTGATCTTTCTTTTCCTGGAATCCACGCTGCTTGTGCTGCTCACCAGGAAGTTGGCTAATTTGTTCAATGTGAATAACTCACTTTAAAAAACATAGTTTTAATTTTATATAGTTTCAGGGTTACAGAACAGTTGGTTGGAAAGACAGTACAGAGAGACCGTGTCTATCACAAACCTAGATCCCTCTATTAACATCTTACAATATGTATATTTGTCACAACTAAGTAACCAACATTAGTATTACTAGAATACATTAATATTAACCAATCTTAGCGGCTTCTCAGGTTTTCTAAATTTTCTCCTACTCTTCTCTTTGTGTTCCAAAATCTCAACAAGGACACTGTCTTACACTTAGTTGTCAGGTTCCTCTGGTCTGTGATAGTTTCTCAGAATTTCCTTTATTCTGTTGACAATGGCAATTTAAACTAGTTGGAGATTTTGTGCAGTGAATCTCAATTTGAACTGAGTTAATTATTATCTCCAGGTTAGACTAGGTTTCTAGGTTTCTGGGTGAGGAAGCCACAGTGGTGAAGTTCTATTCTCATCACATAGAACCGGGGGCACATGCCATCAACTTGACTTAGCACTAATGAAACTGACCTTGAGCACCTGGCTGAGGCAGGGTTTACCAGGTTCTTCTCATACACAAGTCACACTTAGCCTACTCTACACCTTTGTGCTTTCCAGAATCTCTTCTTTTTCTGTGCCTGAAAAGTGGGAGGTTTGAGTGTGCTTGGCTGTCTCACTTCCATGTCACTCACCATTGATCCCTTAAAGAGTTGATCAATCATTTTCCGATTACATTTGCAAAACCTTTCAGAATTCAGGGATGTAATCAATCTCGGGCAGGCTATATCCATCCATTTCATTTATTTATCTATTCAATGTATATTAAATATCATTTTTGTTCCAAGATCTCTCCCAGGTTCTGGAAGAAGATAAAAGCCATAGTTTTTCTTTTAGTAGGCCAGCTATATGAAAAATCATTGTAGTTCATTTGCTGGTAATGCAGTTGGGCATCCTGAAGAACTCTGTCTGGGGTGGGGTTTGGGGGTCAAGGGAGATCTTACAGAATTGGTGGCACATACAAAGATTTACACATAGCCTTTGTCTGGCTCTCTTTGACATTTAAGGACAGATCCAAGATGGGGCTAAACTTCAGACTAGAGGGATTTTGGGTAACAGCCATAACATCCACTTTTGCTTTAGGCTGGCCCTGAGGAATGTCTCCCCAGCAGAAGAGAATGAAAACAAGATGAGGGAGCTTCCACCCAGCCCCCAGGGTAATTCCGGCTCGGTGGTGAACTTTACATATGGCCCACAGGCTATAAACCACCCTAACAGGCATAATGGCTTTCGTGCCTCCACCTGAAGGGGCTCATTGCAATCAGGTAACAGCTCTTGCAGATGCCTCTAGTTTTAACTATGGGAACACTCGCTTTATAGCAGCTCTTGAATGATCTACATCTTGCTCCTGTCAATGGCAATTTCAGCAGTGATTCGGTTTATGTCTTTTGTGCATGTGTCTACACAGCACCCTGAAAACCTTTAGTACTGAAAGCATGGGAAGGGAAGTACGTCACAGCTGCAGAGCTGGAGATGGGAGACCTGAGCTAGCTGTTGTTAAGAGCTAGTCCTCAGGAGTTCATAGTGGACAGAGGGACAAGAATCCCCGTTCTGCATTCACTCACCTATTCATCTGTTCATCTATCCATCCATCCATCCACTCATTCATTTACAAATTCTTAACAACCCCTCTGCTTAAAGACTTTACTAGGAATGTAAAGAAAAAGGGGCATAGACCTTTCTTTTCGTATCTGAGAAGAAGGCAGATACAGTGGTGGCTTGGATAGTGAGTGACAGCTAAAATACACACAGGTATATCTGCACATTTACTTCACAAAAATCTACATGGCAAATGCTATTAAGTGGTTTTTTTTCCCTTTTAAACCTTTGGACAGTTTACTATCACACAACTGTGAGGTGGGCATAATTAACCCAGAAGGTCATGAACTTCAAGGGGTTGATAACCTGGACCATCTGTTTTGAATCTTAGCTCTGCCACCAAGCTGTAGAGCCATAGGCAAGCTATTTAACCTATTTAACCTTTCGATTTCCTTATCCTTGAAAGAGGGACAGTGATAACATCTGCCTCTTAGGGTCGCAGTGAGGATTAAATGAGGCTGGATGTAGATGGCATATGTTGGGGGAAAAGGGAAATGGGCCTGACCGGGATGGAGGTGCCCAGCAGGGAGGATGAACACGATGTTAGAGAGAAAGGTATAATGTAGTTGGACATAGGAGGGAGAGTGGCCAGGGAAAGCTTGGGGTAATGTCATTATGGGGGCTCTTTGTAGGCTTAGGAGGAATGTACATGGTTGTACATGTTCATAGCCTTGAAGGGAATGATACTCATACTCCAAGTTCAAGATCTCCAGAAGCTGACTTTCATGAGGTCTGTGAACCCCTGATACAGCACGCAAATTTTGAGTGCATATTTATGCACATTGTGGGGGTGAGGGCCTATAACTCTTCCCTCAGAATCATTAAATTAGAGAAACAGCTAGACCGTATTTCCACAGACTACTTCTTGCCCATCAATCTTTTGCTCGGCCAGAAGTCTGGAGCAGAATTATTCAATAAGTTCATGGAATCAGGTATCTGTTGCTGCAGATAAAGGCAGCTGATTCAGTGGGGCTGGGGTTTATGTCTCGATGACAGTTCAGCTACCCGGATGAGCATACACTTTGGAGCCAAAGGACAGTGCTGATTCACTAAGGGTGTGCAAAAGGGCTAAATGAAAAGGGCAACACCCTATTAAAGGTGATAAACTTGAGGATTACTGAGTAGCCATCTGACCATTGATCATGGAGTCCTGTGGACTCAGTCAATGCCAATGCAGAGACAGAGCCAGCAGGGCGGGGAGAGGAGAGCTCTGAAGGCAAATGTGTCTCTGGTTGACTTTGCCTCTAATCAGGTGGGTCAATCAGAATCAGTAACTTGGATCAGAGGACACCCTAAACCTGAAGAACCCTCATGTTCTCTCTTCTTTTTATTTTTATTTACTAATATTTTTCTGAGATAAAAGAGGGGTCATCATCCAAGTGAGGCTGGATAAGTTAATTAGATATTATTTATCAAAAGGGCCAAGGTGCAGATGAGCTCATCCCTTGCACTGTGGGTGGACTCAGCAAGACCTTACCTCATTAACAGTGCCACTGTTTCTATAGTTGTGCAGGGCTACCTCCGGAGTGGTGAGGGGATTCCCCTGTTTCAGTAATCACTGATTACAGGAACTTGAAAAGTCAGCCATTTCCAACACAGCAGCACTCAGGGGGCCTGAATCTAACGCACACCACAGATTCTTCAATCAATCAATCAGGATGCATGTATTGATTGCCTACTATGTGCAAGGCAGAGCCATGAAAAGTAGATGTGAAGGATGACCCAGCCACTAGAAAGCTCTTTTGCGGTTGGTGAGTGATAGGCATAGCTTCCCTAATGGTACTGTGTCCTTAGATAGTCCGCAGACCTTGGCAGAATCCAGATGCCAATTCAGGAAGTCTGAGGTGGTGCTCAAGAGTCTGTTCCTAACAAGGGTGAAAAAAGGCCACATTTTGAGTGGTCTTTGGAAGACTTCAGATTCCCCTGAATGAGGAGCCGGGAAGTGTGGCTCCTCAACAAAGCTCTAACATTAACTAGCTGTGTGATCCAAACCATCCTGAGTTCCAAATCATAGAACCAGGGGTCTCCTTGGCTAGCATGTGTACTGCACAGCTCCTCCAGTCCCTACTGTCTTGAATGATAGGTAAATGGTCCCCTCTAGAACTGCTCAGGATGTAACCTGCCCAAGCACACCCAGAGTTCCTAGAAGGGTTGGATGAGACAGTGGATCTCAACATGGAATTCACATGACCATCACATGCTTCATTTTAAAAATTCCCCAATACCTGACCTCCCCACCCTACCAGTGACTTGGTACAATCATCCACAAATGGGTCCTGGGTATTGGCATTTATTTTTATAGCTCCCCAGAGATGGAATGATTCTAAAGTTCCACTCCATGTCAATTTTCTGTAATTCCCCCTCCAACTCTTGGATTGTCTGAAGAATCCCTAGAATTTGTTAAACTCTAGGAGAGAAGAAAAGGAAAGATTAGTACAAAATGAGGAGTCTGGGATTTTCCTGGAGGAAGGTAGTGGTTTTAAACAGTGATCCAGAGGGAGAAGCCATTCTAGGTGGGGCCACATGGGTACAGGTGCAGAAGAAGAAACCCACTCTTCTAAGGCTTCTGTTCATGTAACATGCCTCTCTCTGGGCTGGTGCTGGGCATAGTACTGTGAAGAGAGACAAATGGCTAATTTTATTTTATTTTATTTTTTATTTAAGAGGAATAAAAAAGACACATGTAAGAAAGACAAAAAGCAACAGAGACAAACGACTACAGTAAATGCACAACAGTAACATTATAGGTTTACAAAACAGGAGGATAGAAACTTGACAATAGTTGCAATATTGCATATCATTATCTTCAAAATATTTGTTTACATTAACAGATATAGACATGTAAAATTGATCTAATCATATGAGTATTAACTGTTCTTTCTCAATAACTAATACATTCAGCAGTATGTTTGTTTTAGTTATCTTGCATATACATATATGCAGATTTATATCTTTTTCTTTTCCCTTCCCTCTTTCTCCCTTTTCCCTTCCCAATTACTTTTGCTCTTTGAGCAGTTTTTTACCCTTACATAGTATTTATTGTAGATTTTGGATCATATATACTTTTTCAGTTTCTTACACTAGGGAGGCAATATGGTATTTACACATGTGGGTTTGATTTATCTCACTTATGAGTATTGTCTCAAGTCGTGTCCATTTACTTATAAAGGTCTCAACGCAATCTTTCTTGATAGCTGAGTAGTACTCCATTATATAAAAATACCACATCTTTTTTATCCATTCCTTGATTTATTGGCAGTTGGGTTGTTCCCAAGATCTGGCTATTACAAATTGGGTTGCTATAAACATGGGTGCACAAATATCACTGTGGTATGATGTTTTCAATTCTTCTGGGAAAATGCCCAGAAGTGGGACAGCTGGGTTGAATGGGATCTCTAATCCTAGCTTCTTGAGGAAT
Source organism: Dasyprocta punctata (assembly GCA_004363535.1). NCBI lineage: Eukaryota > Metazoa > Chordata > Mammalia > Rodentia > Dasyproctidae > Dasyprocta > Dasyprocta punctata. The sequence continues at coordinate 24,401 of RJWM01006423.1, forward strand.
CTCCATGCTGATTTCCACAGTGGTTGCACCAGTCTACACTCCCACCAACAGTGGAGAAGTGTTCCTTTTTCCCCACAGCCCCTCCAGCATTTGTTGTTGGTTGATTTTTTAATCTTGGCCATTCTTTCTGGAGTGAAATGGAATCTCAGTGTTGTTTTAATTTGCATTTCTCAAATGACCATTGATGTTGAACGTTTTTTCACATATTTATTTGCCATTGGTATTTCTTTCTCTGAGAAGTGTGTATTCATCTCAGATGCCCATTTTTGGATTGGGTCCTTGAATTTTAGGGGCCTGATTTCTTTTAATTCTTTGTATGTTTTAGATAGAAGTCCTTTGTCTGATGGACAATTGGCTAAGATATTTTCCCAGTTCGTGGGTTTTCTTTTCACTCTGTTGGAGATTGCCTTTGACATGCAAAAACTTTTTAGTAGGATGAGATCCCAGTTGTTGATTCTGGGAAGTGTTTCCGGTGCAATTTGATTTTTGTTCATGAACTCTCTGCCTACTCCTATGTCCTCAAGATTTTTACCTACTCTGTCTTCTAGTAAGTTTAGTGTCTCTGTTTTAATATTCAGATCTTTGATCCATTTTGACTTTATTTTAGTGCATGGTGATAGGCATGGATCTAGTTTTAGTTTATGGCATATAGAAAGCCAGTTTTACCAGCACCATTTGTTAAACAGGCTGTCTTTCTTCCAATGTACCTGTTTGGCCCCTTTGTCAAAGATGAGGTGGCTGAGTGTGTTTGTAGTTGTGGCTGTATCTTTTAATCTATTCCGTTGATCTTCAGGTCTGTTCTAATTCCAGTACCATGCTGATTTTATCACAGTAGCTTTGTAGTACAGTTTCAAATCGGGGATTGTGATGCCTCTTGCCTTCCCTTTGTGACCCAGAATTGCCTTTGTTATTCTAGGTCTTTTCTGGTTCCAGATGAATTTCAGGAATGCTTTCTCTAGCTCTGTGAGGTAGGCAAGTGGTATTTTGATTGGGCTTGCATTAAATCTGTGTAATAATTTTGGGAGAATGGCCAGACAAATGGCTAATTTTCTCCATGGACCTATAATCACATATAATGGCTAGTGCTTGCTAGAAGGGAAGACTAGGGAGCTGGTGAAGCATATGACAGGCCCCTGATGCAGATTCAGGGCTGAGGAAAAGGCAACAGAGCTGAGAAAAGCAGAATGAGAAGGAAGAGACTATTGTCCTGAATGATTTTATCCCGGGCCTTATGGAGGCCCCTGATCCACCTCAGTGGTGTACTCAGAATAGGAGATGGAATGCAGACATGGAAAAGTGAGCCAGGGCAGCATCTACTGTGTCAGTCTGAGGGAAGGGCTGCTTCTAGGATGCTTTGATCACATCTGGTTAGAATTGGGTGCTTGAGTCTGGTACTCACTCATTTTGGACTATTGGATGTGGGGCATTAATGTGAGCCTAAGCAGATGGGCAGGCTTCTCTAGTCTAAAAGGCACTGCCTACTGCATCTTTCCTGTCAGTCTTCCTTTGCATTCACAGCTGTCATCCACTATCCTCATAGTGTCTTGGCCTGGAGACTGCAGAGTCACACATAGGCCAGCAAGAGCTGGGGACTGTGCATCCTCCCTCTTATCCTGCCTCAGGCTCAACTCCACCTAAACCCTGCTCTCCTTGGGCATTTTAACTAAAATGGATCCTGCCAGCTTCTGAGTGAAGGTGGCCTCCCAAATCCATCCCAGGAGTGTGATTGATGGCACTGCTGAGGCACAAGACGGAGAAGCCCTTTCTGGTTTTTGTATTAAGCTGGGTTATATCCCACAGTATTGATTTTTTGTTTTGCTTTTAAAATTTCTCTTCTCCGTTTCTGAGCCATTTCTATAAAAATGAAAGAGGAGGTGAGAGATGATGGCACCTGGGGTGACAAGCTTTGCTGACTTGCAGTATTAGCTGCTGTTTTCTATCAGGTCTTCTTGAGCTTGTCAAACTCCTCTTCTGGAAATATATTTAAAACGTGGTATGAAAATGTCCCTGAATGTCAACAGTAACAGCCTGGCATCCAGGTTAGTCACTGAATTTAATCTTCCCATCCTTAGTGCTTGGGCTCCCTTCAAAGGGGCCACAGATCTTGATGGACTCCAGCTGCCCCTCCCTGATTGGCTTTTTCCTTTGCAGGAGTGGTTTATTGGCAAAACTGTCAAGGTATGTTGTTGGGCTTGGGAACTCTCAGCTTCCTTTCCTTGACTCTTTCCCTCTCCCACTCCTGCCTGACCACTCCCCATCCCTTCCTTCTCTCTGAGGAGGCCCAATGCTTGGGTTTAAGTGATTTAGAATGGCTTTGAGATCTAACTTTTGCACATTTGTTTATACCAGGACTTAAGGCTTATGGATGTTAAGCTCTAAACAGTGGAATTTCATACATCTGTTAGCTGAGAGAGGATTTTTGGGAGAAAGGGTGAGAATGCAGCATTTACTGAAATCTGAGAGTCACCCCTCACCTTTGCTCTTACTGAGAATGTGTCACCTGCCTGTGTGCCTCACCTGGCTGTAGACAATACTGGGCCAATCAAGGGAGCGGGGCTTTGTCTAACAAGCTGGACCAGTATTTGAACAAGTATTTGAATTGAATTAAAGACCCATTTGCTGAAATATTATTATGAATCCATAGCCTTACTTTTTCAAGGTCTACATTTCTTCGTATGTGTTATTCTTTTATGTTTGTTTGTTTTGTATCTGGGTCTACGTTTCTTTGTATCTATTATTCTTTTTTTTATTTGTTTGTTTTGTATCTGTTATTCTTAATTCAACATAGACATATATAGACCTAGTACCAGTCACCATGCTAATGCTGGAAATTCAGCAATGGGTATGAAAGAGTCAGTCCCTGTTATTATGGAGCTGCCCAGGCCCAAGACCTGGGGGACATCCTTGCTTCTACTCCCTTTCTAATATTTGCACATCTAACTATCCTGTTATGTCTCCTTACCACTGGCCCAGACATCTCTAAAACATCTTAGAACAGTGTTTATCCACAATGCATGTTGGTCTGCCTCATCCCCATCACATCCCTGAATTGTGGTTGAACATGCAAGTTAGATCCCCCTCATGCTCAGAGGCTTATGAGGACTCCTAATTTTCTACAGAATAAATCAGAATGGCTTTGAACGGCACATAGGCTATTCATGATTTTGTTCCTGTCAGTCTCCTACAGTTCAACCTTGTCAGGGTTCCCCAAAGCAAAAGAACCAATACAATATCTATCTGGCTGTCATTGTTTATCTATCTATCTATCTATCTAAAGAGATTTATTGTAATTACTTGATTTATACTGTTATGGAAGCTGGTAGTGTCCAAAACTTATAGTGTAGGCTAGAGGTCAGGAGACCCAGGAAAATCAATGATGCAGATAAAATTTGAAGGCAATTTTTTGGAGAATTCCCTCTTGCTTAGGAAAACTGGTCTTTTAATTTTTTTTTATTTTATGGAAAAAGGGTAAAAAAGTTTGTAACAAAGTAATAGGAGAATAACTATAGTTGATACATGACATGTTGTTGCCTTTGAAGTAGTTGCTTAGGGTACAAGATACAGGCATAAAAATTTCTCCAGTTGATATTAGCAAAAACTTTCCTTTTTAATGAAATAAGAGATGCTAATAGTATAACTGACTTGCAAGTTTTTCCCATTTCCCTGCTGTTCTTTCCCCTTTCACCCCTCCTGTTTTCTTTTTCCTTTTGAACAATTTATTCCCATTTCACAATATCTATTGTACATTTTAGATCTTACTTACACTTTCAATTTCTCACACAAGGGAGACAACATGATGTTTACACATGTGAGTCTGATTTATTTCACTTTTGAGTATGGTCTCACGTTACACCCATTTACCTATAAAAGTCTCGAGTTTATCCTTCTTTATGGTTGAGTAGTACCCCATTTTATATATATATATATATATATATATATATATATATATATATATATATATATAACACATCTTTTTTTTATCCATTCCTTGGCTGATTGGTATTTGGGTTGTTTCCAATATTTAGCTATTACAAATTTTGCTGCTATAAACACTAATGCACATATATCACTGTGGCATGTTGCTTTTAATTCTCCTGGGAAGATACCAAGAGGGGGAATAGCTGGGTCAAATGGGACCTCTAACCCTAGGTTTTTGAGGATTCTTCACACTGATTTCCACAATGGTTGTACCAGCCTATACTTCCACCAAAAGTGTGTTTTCCCCACAACCCTCCAGCATTTGTTGCTGATTGATTTCTTGATGATAACCATTCTTTCTAGGGTGATATGAAATCTCAGTGTTGTTTTAATTTTCAATTCTTGAATGACCAGTGATGTTGAACATTTTTCATTTACTTATTTGTCATTTATATTTATTCATCTGAGAAGTATGTATTCATATCAGATGCCCATTTTTTAATTGGGTCTTTGAATTTTTGGGGCCTGATTTTTAAAAATTCTTTATATGTTCTAGATAAAAGTCTTTGTCTGAGAGTCAATTGGCTAAAATTTTTCCCACTCTGTGGACTGTCTTTTCACTTCGTTGGTGATTTATTTTGCTATGCAAAAACTTTTTAATAAGATGAGATCCCAGTTGTTGATTCTTTGAGGTATTTCCCATGCAGTCTGGGTTTTGTTCATGAACTCTTTTCCTGCACCTATGCCTTCAAGATTTCTATCTACTTTCCCTTCAGATCTGGTCTTTTTCTTCTCTTCATGACTTTGATGATGAGACCCACCAACATGGAAAGGGACAATTTGATTTATCAAAAATTCACCAATTTAAATGTTAATCTTATCTGGAAATACCTTCTAAATTGACACATGAAATTAAGCATGGTATCTCTTTTCCTTGTATGTCCTGATAATATTGGATCTCTTTTTAGCTTCCAAAAATTGCATTTTGTTGTGGCTCTGGGACTTCGCTCATGTGGTTCCGTCTTCCTGGGTTACACTCCCCATCCTTTCCCCTCAGCAGACATCTTTTCACTAATACACCTTCAGCTGGCAAGCTCTTTCTTGGTGGTTTCTTCTAGGTCCCTCATAGATAGGTTTGGGTACTTTGTATCATTGTTCTCACCCTATTTTGTACCTAGCTTCTATCATTTATTATTTGTCATGTTATAAGTGTTGGTTTCTCCCTAGTGTGGTATGTTAAAGTGGTATATTTCTCCATAATGAGGAAAACATTTTTGTTTTTGTCTAAATTGGGCCTTATGGTGGGATCTTATTATCACCATGACATCTTGCTTCAGTCACTTATAAAGTACAGGATTACTGGATGTGATGGTGTAAGCCTGTAATCCCAGTAGTCAGTAGGATTGCTGTGAGTTCAAGGCCAGCCTGGGTTACATAGTGAGTTCAAAATCAGCCTGAACTACATAACAAGATTCTGTCTCAAAAGAAACAAATAAAGTGGAATTGAACTAGTAGGGCAGTGATCACTCATTTCTTACTCTGACAGTCATAGAGCTTTTAGCTGAGCTGATGACCATCTAGAAGACAAACTACATTTTCCGGAGACCCATGCAACTATATTTGGCCATATGATTAATCATAGCCAATGATATTTGAATGGGGGGGGTTCTCAGAGCCTTCCTGGAACCTTTCTTCTCTATCATTTCATCCATCAGCTCCCTAGAGTCAAATGTCACTATCTCTGACCTTGAGGAAGTGGAGGGGAGGCCTTGAAGTGGTGTGCACAAAGATGTCTGTGGACCCAGCATGTTTTAGTTTTATGTGACAAAGAACTCCACTATTCTGTGCAAGCTATTATATTTAGAATTTTTGTTGTTTGCAGTTGAACCTAACCCTAAGGATATGTCTTGAGAGGTGCTTCCCAAACTGTTCAAGGGAAGCCAGGAGACACCATAAGCAAAGGGGACCATGGAGCCTGGGCTTTCCCCTGCCCCACTCCTATCCTGACCTAATAGCATCTGCCCTGCTTTTGTGCCTTTTGTATGTTGACTTAGAATTTGTCTGAAGATGAAAAGGAATATAAGCTCTCCAAAGTCATATTCATTTTGGACATCCTAAAAATTTGTCCATAGCCAGGCGTGGTGGTGCATGTCTTTAATCCCAGCACTCGGGAGGCTGAAGCAGGAGGATCATTGTGAGTTCAAGACCAGCCTGGGCTACAAAGTGAATTCAAGACCAGCCTGAACTACATAGTGAGATTCTGCCTCAAAAAATAGGGCTGGGGATTTAGCTCAGTGACGTAAGTGCCAGGCTGGCAGGTGCAAGGTTGTGAGTTCGATCCCTGGTACCAAAAAATAAAAAATAAAAAAAAAATCTGTCCATGTGACAACCAAATAAAAAAAGGATAAATTTCATACAAAGACCAAGACGATGTCTCCATAATGGATCCATACAAAAACAAGGTCACTGATGACCATAGACTGCTCTTGACAGTGCAGTCCCAGTGCTGTAGTAGAGTTGGGAGAATTTTGCCTCTTTTATCCATGTCTAGGGTTCACTGAGCATGTCTTCCAATCTCCTGCCCTCCTATACTCCTCATCCGAGAGCTGGGTGGGTGGCAGGTGTTTAGAGGATTCTAGCTGAATCTGCTGAATGAATACTGGCCTGAATGGGCATATGCTGACCACTGCACAGTAACTTTGCATATCCCATGCCCTCACTGACTGTCTTGAAAGAGCCATAGGTTTATTTCTTGGCTGCTCTGTAGTGTGGTTTTATCCCTTCCCGTTTGTACCACAGGTGTCTTTATGGCATATTGAAGGTTCTGCTGAGAGTTAAGTTCATTGCTGAGATGCCAAATCTCAGACTTAGGTTGGACCTTGACCTGCAGTGGCCTTGGCTGTAGCACATGCATATGCATTTCTGATGTGTCATTGTCTTCTTCTCAGGCTGGCATCACTCTGCATAGGAGTTCACCATGGTGGCTCAGAAAGATGCTTGCCATGGAGGATGATAAATTTAAAGCACTGGGCAGTTTGGAAAATTGCAGCCAGTAGCTGCTGAGGTCAGTGAAGGCAGAACTGTTGGTCTCTTCTGTGCTCTTAAGGAGCTGTCCTAACTTCTCAATGGCTATACATTTTATCAGGTGCTATAGTTAACCCTGTTATATGGACAAGAAAGCAGAGGCACAGAGAAGTTCAGTAGCCTGCTCATTGTTTCCCAGCCTACAAGTTACCATTCATCTCCAGTCCTTAACTACTATGTATCTGCTGATCTGGCAGATGTGGAAGTGTTTTGGAAATTGTAGGACATAAGCCAAGTAACCCATGTGGAAGTCATGACTGCTGCTATTGCTCATTTTCTTCCAGGGAGGGAGGAAGGGAAGGGGGAGGGGAGATGGAGAGAGTGATGGAGAGGGACAGGGAGAGGGAGAGAATCAAGTTGACACATCCCATGAGCTAAGACTTACTTCTTGGATCCCATCCCTGCAGCATGGGAGGAGTAAGCGTGAGTGCAGGTGTGCACGCATGTGCATGTGTGAGAGCAACTATGCACAAGCTTGTGTGTGTGCACACCTGTATGAGGATATGCTGTCTCTGCAGCTTCTGCAGCTACCATTTTTGATGGAGGAAAACTAGCACTTTGTCATACCATGCAGTCCATCATTTCTCCAGCTTGACATCTGTCACCAGTGCAGAGGGAGCATGTGTCACTTGGTCCTAAACAATGATTTGAAGAGGCTCTGGCAGGAGTGGGGGCTACTGACCTGGAGCAGGAGTAGGTGGGCCAGGGTAATGTATGTTCAGGCACCCCAGTGATGTGGGGTGTGGTCCCAGAACATGTACCCTGGCCCCCTATTCCCACCAGGGGCTCTGTGTCCTACCTCTCAATCCGGTATGAGGGAGGTGAGTGGATTTCGTAGGGGTAGAGAGCCAGACCATGTGAACTCTGACTTGAGGTTAGCTTTGATTTGTCACTTTCTCTGACACTTTTTTCCAACACAGTTTCTCCCTTTCAGTGGAAGGGAAGAGTAGAGGAGAGTAAGGTAAAAAAAGAGCAACTTTGAGGATCTTGTAGGGCAAAGAGGTTGGTGAAATGGTGATGAGTCCTGGATCTAGGAGCAGGGATCAGGGTTAGTATTAACAAAATTAGTGGAGGGGCAGCTTCAAATGTCTCAGCAGTGTTGTTGAATAGTTATGTGCAGCAGTCCTGCAGCAGAGCCTGGGCTCCAATTCAGGAGCCCACCTATGAGATTCTGGGAAACTTCTCTTCTCTGTACCTCAGTTTTCTCATCTGTGAAGGAGGAATTCTAGTAGTGCCTACCTTACAAGGCATTATGAGGATTGTATAACTTAGAGGGTGACTTGGCCATAGCAATAATTCAATGAGGAGTAGCTGCTGTCATAAAGAAGATCTCTCCTGTTTAGATTTCAGTTTAATATGAGGCTGCATAAGCTCCCTAACCCCTGTAGGGCATAGCTGTACAGGGTAACAGTATGTTTCTCTAGAAGCTCAGCCACAGAGAGGGGTCCTATATAAGGAGCAGGCAGGAAATCAGGGGCACTGGTCACACCATGATCTGGAAACGTCTGCATTATCCCTATATACATAGCTGGTTTGCTTTTGGAACACCTCCTGTTTGTCCAATGCTTTAATTCAGTCCTACTTGTAACTTCTCTTCCTAGGAATTTGCTTAAAGCCAGTGGTGTTTGCTTTAGCAGTTATCATCCAAATAGCCATAACATTTACATCCCTATTGCAATCATGGGAAAGTCTTTGTAGCAACGTGTCTTTAATTTTTTTCCAGTCTGATAGATATGAACCAGTATCTCACTTTATTTTGAAATTTCCCCCATTATTAATTAGGTTAGATATGTTCTTACGAGTATCAGTCGTTCTGTTTTGTGAATTGTGTTTCATATCTTTTGATCACTTTGCTATGGGATTGTCTTTTTCTAGTAGTTTTGTAAAAGTTCCTGGATATTCTGTTACTCTCAGTTTTTCATAACAAAGTCTGCAGAGTGCTGTTTCCAGGTGGTAGTTTTGTTCATCTTTCACTTTGCTTAGGGAGTGTGTCTGTGTTTGCATTAGAGGAGTCCAATTCATCAAATATTCCCTTTATGCATTTTGCTTTTCAGACTTTGTTAAAGAAACTCTTTGTAAATGGACACCAACAGATATATCTTTAAAGTTTTTCTTTCTTTAGGAATTCTGCTAATTTATATTATGATTTATTTATTTATTTTTTGCTCCTGGGAATCAAACTCATAACCTTGCACTTGCCAAGCAGGCACTGTGCCGCAGAGTTATTTCCCAGCCCTACATTGTAGTCTTTAGACACTTTGAGGCAGAAGTTTATTTTCTTCCATGTGAGTAGTGAAATTGTCTTGGTACTGCTTCAACTCTTCAACATTATATATGATGAAACTGAGGTCTCAAGAGGTAGAAGGGCTTCTCCAAAATCACATGATAACTCAGTGGTGGGACCGTAACAGGGAATGAATTATTAAAACTCCCAACCCAGTGTTTAGCACAACCATACTACTGTGCCATAAGATCCCATCTCAGACTATTTTCTGCCATTCTCGGGTATAAATGTACAATCTGGTTTTAAGTTTCTTGAAAACAGGAATTCTGTCCTTTCCTCCTATCACCTCAAAGTACTTTGGACAAGGCTGACTATCTGGTAGATGCCAGGGATGATGCTGAAAAAATAAACCAATGAATTAAGTAGATTGATTTCTGAAAAATTAGTTCTTTTTTTAATTTTAAAGATAGTAAAATCTAACAGGACATAGCAGAACAAAGTCAATCGAAACAAAGCAGCAGAACTGGTACAGAACTTCGAAGAAAGATAATGTGAAAACAATAGCTACTATAGTGTATCTTGTTATCTTCAGAATAGCTGACCATTCCAATAGTTATAGTAGAATTGAACCAAAAATGAAACAGAATAAAACCAATAAAAACAGAATATAAAATAAAGCAAAAAAAAAATAATCAGAGTAAAGCAAAACAGTGAGAACCATATTGGACCTCAAAGGCAAGACAGAAGAGAATCCCCCATATTTGCTACATTGTCTACTGTCATCTTCCAAAGAGATGCTCAGGTTGCTGGACCCAGGCCTGCAAAATCAATGAAACAGTACTAGCATTTAGTTGCTTAATGTTCCTTAGTTGCTATCAATTTAGCCAGACCTCCGAACAAGCAGGTTGCTTACGGGGGTGGTGGTGGGGGGGGTAGGAGTGGGGGGGGCGGTTGTCCTTGATTCTAAACCCGTGCGCTGGTAGGCATAAGGGAGGCACATGTTTCTCTTCCTGGAGTCCGAGCTGATTGCACAGTCCCCTGGAAGGCAGATTAGTTGTCCTCTGATTGGAGCCGCTCAGACCCAGCAGGGTGGGTTCTTGAGGGGCCCATTCTCATTCTCTTCCGGGAGTCCACACCGGTTGCACAGTCCCCCAGAAGGCAGATTAGTTTTCATCTCAAAATTAGTTCTTTTTACTTCAGCTCTTGTTTCATCCCTTGTAAGTTTGTATATTTTGGTACATCAATTCTTTCAGCAAATGTCCACTGAATATCACCAAGTACCCGGCACTGGGCTAGTTTCTAGAGATTAGAGGAGGAGCAAGATGTGTTCCCTGCTGCCAGAGAACTTGAAGTGTAGTTAGAGAGACCAAAATTAATTAAGTAGCAGAGTGTCTGTGCTTTTACACAGTGTATGATGGGAGATGTGTAGGGGGCAATCTGACTGGAAATCAGCAAAGTTGAGGTCAGTCTGTAAGGTTGAGTGTTATAACTTGCATCTGGACTATCTCCCAAAGACTCGTGCATAGAAGGCTTGACCGTCAGCTTTTGGTACTATTGGGGATGGTGGGCACTTTAGAAAGTGGAGCTAATTGAAGAAGTGGGTCACTGAGCCATGCCTTTGAGGGTATATATTGTCTCTGAACCACTCCTCCCACTACCCAGTTGTTTTGAGGTGAGCAGCTTTGTTTCACCATGTACTCTCTACCATAATATTGGACCTCATCATAGGGCCAAAGTTATCGGGCCAAGTGACCATGAACTAAAACATCTGAAATCATGAGCCAGAATAAATCTTTCCTCCTATAAATTGTTTTTCTCAGGTATTTTATCACAGTGACAGAAACCTGACTAACACAATGAAAAGGATTTGCCAAGGGTGGAGGGGCATCTAGGCAGAGGCAGAGATCTAAGGCCTCTGGCTACAGCTTGCTGAGATCAATCACTCTTTATCAATTTTAAGAGTCTGAGGCTCTTGCTTTCTGGGTGAGTCTAGGCTAGAACACCACACAGCTGAAAAAGCACCCCAGATGCTGCTTGCCTTGCCGTTGATTAAAACACCCAGATTGAAGGACTCAAATTTATAATTTCCTCCTGTCTAAAGTGGGTTTCAACTTTTGAATGAATAGAATATGTTTTCCCCTTATTTCATGATTGTAAATTGATACCCCTTTTCATCCTATTTTTGTTGCCAATGCTGTTATTATGGCTTTTCTCACACAGCCGGAATAACATATGAGACACCAGCTCAGAGTGACAGTGCGCCTGACAAAAACAGAAATAGCCTGGCTCATATTATTTGCAAAAGAATTATCCCCTGGAGGTGATTTTTAATTTGGGGGTCTGCTGCAAAATAGAAACCTGACCAAGGTTACTTCACAACTCAAATGCTTGTTTTGCCAATCAATTATCAAAATGAGACTGGCTGGGTATATTGTAGGAAGTCTTTCTGGGTTTTCTCCTTTAATGGGTCAAGTCCAAGTTGTCTCCATTATTAGGAAAAGCTAGAGGCGACTGAGTAGTTTAATTTGTTGGTGGGAGGAAAGGAAGACAGGGGAAATGCTCTCATACCCAGATAAAGAAAAGTACAAAAGGTGGCTGGGGGAAGCCTAAATTAGAGGCAGTTACATCAGCTGAGCGGCAAGCAGTGATCTGGTGGTTGTTTATAAGGAATTAATAATTTAGCTCCAGGAATAAAGCTAGGACTTATGCACAGCAGAAGCAAACTTGCATAAAGGTTAATTGGTATCTATCAGATACTGGCAATAGCATTTATGCTATTTTAGTATTTTGGGGGACTTGAGGTGGACAACAGAAAGAAGCGAAGTTGAACACGGAGGTCCAGCAAGGCCTTTTCTTGGCATGGGGGCTTCATGAAATCACTTTCCTACCCCCAGCAGGGTGGCCTCAGAACACTGATGGGCTTGAGAAATGAATTCTGCATCGCCTCCGTTGTAGGCCTTGCATGTGCTATTTAAACTTGACACGTCATAAATATAATAGCAGCAAACAGGATGGGACTAGTTTACTATCCACTTTTATTTATTTAAATACAGAAAATGATGCTGGTATGTGAAAGTAGCAGGCATTGTAAGCTGCTCGGTCTGCTGCTCAGTCTAAGAGACTCAAGGGCTGGACCTCAGGACTGTAAGAAGTAGGGGTGCAGGTTTGGGGACCACTGTGTGATTTAAGACATTCTATCTCCTATGTCTGAATAGTGTCTGCATGTCTTGGGCTTAGGATGAGAGCATCCATTAGCTCTTAGAATAACCCATGTTGCTAAAAGGGCACTAGTGAGATGTCATAAAACTTTACAGTTTTCATCTAAATATAATCATCTGTTCTCACAAAGTTGTGGTCAGGACCAAGTCTTATCTTTAGTATGATCACAGCACAAGACATTTGGTGTTTGTCTATGTTGTATTTGTTAAATTGATGAACTGAATAGAGACAGTAGGTCTATTTCCACTCCAGAATATTCCTTGGGGCAATTGTCTTCAGTCTGTACAAGGTCAGACAACTACATAAATGCAGTTATGTCTTGATGATTTGAGGAGCTTTAAAAGATTTTCCATTGTTCAATACCTCTTTGTTGGCCCCTTTGACTACTTAAACTTTTCATGTTGGCCCTATGCTCATGCATATCGAAAGTCTCAGTTTCATGGGTGCCTCTCCATTTTCTTTCAGTAACTAACAAAAATAGCTTATTTTGAAGTAAAGGACAGCCAGTTAGCTCTTGGTTTTGTGTGAGGTCTAATGCTTTCTTGTTAGCATCAGCAACATTCTTCTGAAGAATAGTCCAACTCAGGAAAAAAGTTCCTAAGAATTTCTTTTTCCTTTTTCTCTTCTCTCCTGAAAAGTCACCTCTCAGATAAGTTCACATTATAAGTAGGTCAACTTTGCTAGTCTTGGCAGTGTCAGTTACACATCCTTACTCTTGAAAGCATGCTTTATTTTAGCATAAATTTTAACATCACTGGGGCTGTCCTTTTATTAAAACAAGCTGCCCTTTAAACATTAGGAAAGACTGCTAGAATGACTTTGAAAAGATTTTCAGTGCATTCCTCTGAATGCTTCTCTGTTCCCCTTTATTAAGGGTCTCAAGATTCTTTAAGAAGTTTCCCCAGTTTTTCAGAGTTTGCCTTCCTTGGCCTGAGAACTCTGTTAACTTGAGTATTCATTAAATTTTCTTATTACTGTTTTTCAGCTGAAAATTTAGCCAAAGTCTATCTCTGCATATCAAAATAGCTTGCTTTCCTTTCTACCCTGGTGTGTGATAACAGAGATAGAGACCTGGATCTGGGCAAAATGGGCAGAGTGCATGCATGGAGAGGGCCACATTGAGAACTCCGCCTGTTTAGTATCCTAGTCCCAGAGTGTCAGTGAAGAGAACAGTTAGACCAACTGAGTGGAAATCTCTGTTGTGTCACTCAATAGCTTTGAAAAGTTGGGAAAATAATTTTCTGTATGTTGTAGTTTTTTGCTCTATAAGACAGGACTAAAAATAATGCCTATCTCATATAATTATTAAAAGTTAGGATGTGGTAAGGTTGTAGCCTCTGAAACTGGACTACTTGGATCTAAATCACAGCTCTGCCATTTCCTAGCTGTGAAACATCAGGTAATTCATTCTCTGTGCTTCCAGCCTCTTTGAAATGGTGATCATAATGGTACTAATACGTAAGGCTCTTGGAAGGACTGAGTTAATATGGACAAAGCTCTTAGAGAACATCTTGGCATCTTAAAGTGTCATGTAAGCATTAGAAATATCATTGAGAGAATTAAGTGAGATGAATTCCTCTCATCCTCTCACTTAGCTAGCATGTAGGCAGCACTAGCTTAGGTGAACAGGTAGAGAAACCCAGAAGCTCAGGAATCCAGAGAAGTGTGAGGACTCGGTTTATAATGTGGACTGAGAGACCCTGTGCTTCTCCCATACTGTCTATTAAAATAAAACAATGCAGCAAAGCACAAACACTGCCCTAAGCATTTCTATTTTGGGTCAATACACTGTGAGGCAGCAGAGGAAACAGGGGGATAAATTGAAGCAACATTTATAAATACTTTAATAATGATGAATAAATGATTCGTCATGGTTGCACTGTAAAGCAAATTATTCCAAGATGCATGGAGACCTGGTGGAATGATTGTAAACCAGTTAATAGATGATGTTATCACAACTTGTAAGGAAACACTTTGGAGCAGCAGCTCACACAATTATTGATGCCTCTGTATGTTCTAACATAATTTAAGAAAAAGAGAAATTTACGTATCAATGCTTAATAAAGTATTCATGCTGCCTTAATGTGGTATATTACCAAAACTCTTCAGTGACTTGTTGATTCTGCTAGGCTTTATGTGACTTTTTGTATTTTTTGGAGTGGCAAAGTTAACTGAAACAGAGGGCATTTTGATTTGAACAGTTCCCCTCCGTGATAAGTTTTTAGAATTTTGGGGAAACTTGCCAGGGGCGGAGGAAGGGCTGGAGGGATTGGAGGAGGGCCTGGAGTGGCCCTGGATAGTAGAGCATGTGTAAGTCTATGGGGTACTTGGGTGTCTCGGAGACTTCCATGAATCTACAGATTGCCAGAGTTGGAAGGACTTCATAGATCTTCTGGTTCAACACCCACATGGCAAACTGAAAGAGATAAAAGGACTCATGAACCCTACACAGCTAAACGATGGCAGTGTCACAGAGCAACTGTCTCATGCTAAAATCTTCTTTGTGTCCCTAACTTCATAAGGCACCCAGGCAGGATCTAGCTCATACAGTGTAAAAAGGCTTTAGGTACTCACTGAGTGTGTGGCAGGGCACTAATCAATGGAGCCAACTGGGGATTAATCTTAAATACATAAAGTGGGAAACTCAAGTGAGGGTGGCTACAATACTCTAATGGTTATAAATAGGAAGTCTGAAGGTAGATGATTGATTGTACAAGTTAGAGCAAAGGTCTTTACTATTTCCTTGGCCTTTCTTGCATAGTGGCAGTATGGATGCAGCCATCACCGGTATTCCCAGCAGTAGGAAAGGCACAGATAGAAGAAGGGGGAAAACTCTTTCAGGCCAGCAAACATCAGACGTGGAGCCCACATCCACCATGTAGTACAGGGTTTTGTACACTGAGAGGCGTCATAGAACCATTGCTGTGAGTTGAAGCCCTCAAAAGGGTCTCCAAAGCAAGATGGTCAGATACAGGATTCTACGAGGAGTTCAACAGAACTGACACTCAGCAGCAAGCAGTAGTCTTGAGAAGAAAATAGTTAGTGGTACTGGTATCTAGCACCCTTGTCCTCTGCCCCATGCACAAGCCCATTTCCCTCTCAGTGGACTCCCAGCCTCCTTTAACTGCCCATGACCCTGTGTGGCTTCTGTGCTTTATGAAATCTTGACCTCAGAAAAACACCTGCTACTATTTAGTAGGAGTGTCTCTTGAGAATTAAAGAAAAGTAGACAAATAGATGGATCGATCAACATCCTAAGAGAAAATAAAAGAGAGATTAGGGGTTAGGGTAGCTAGTTGAGGGACCCTGCTGCTGGGAAGCTCAGGAAATTCTGGCTTAGAGTTTCCTGCTCTGTTTTGAACAGGTGGCCCTTGAGGGTGAGACCAGAACCAAGCTGGCCTAGCTTCACTTGGGCTATATAGGAGAATAAGGATGGACTGAGAGAGCTGCAGGTACAGGGGGCTGCAGGGTGGCTCTCCCAGGCCTGGCCTTGCTGCTGATGGATGCTGGCTGCTTCCGTTAAGGGTGGGCCAGGGCATCTGCCCTGAGGATTTTTCTTTGAGGTTTTATAGATCAGTCAGCAAGACAGGCACTTTCATGCTGAGGTGTCACATTCAAGGCCTCAATCCAAGATCAATTGCGACTGACTTTGATTCCCCATCATAGAGCCTGGCCCAGTCCTGTGCCAAACTGGAACACTGGCAAAGTTTGGCTTTAGATGCTTTTCACTCAGCCTTTCTTCATTTTCTGGCTCCACCCCAGTTCCCCAGGCTACATTTTTGCACTTTAAAGAGTTCACTAATGGCTATTCTATCCTGGGGTTCTCTAACAAGAGAGGTCTGTACTACCAGCAGAGAATAACCTGCAATTTGGCTATGCTATCATAAGGAGGTGGTAATTTCAGCAACTGGGTGCCATGGAAAGTAATGTGAGAGGTGAAAATGAACAACTGCAGAGTATTTTGTTCATTAGTATCATTTTTTAAATCTTGAGTTTGTCACCAATATTTTAGCAGTAGGAAACTGACCATAAAAATCCTGATTCGAGATTGTCTTTGGAAGATTAGGATATTTGGCAATATTCTCTTAGGCCCAGAGTCAGCTGGAACTAAAGGGTTCAGCCTCTTGTTGTCACTATACCCATATGTTTGGCTTTCACTCACATTTCCTATCTGCTTCCTGAAGACCCTGTTTAAAATTAAGATAACTGTTATGGTTTGTATCTAGATGTCCCCCCAAAGACTCATGCAGTCCTAGGCTTTTTTGGAGTTGACTGAATCTAGAGTTTTTGATTGATTCAAGGTCCAATGCTGAGATTAAGGGTGTGAGTGATACACCTGCCCCAGAGTAGGTAGCCTATATACAACATAAGAGACAGAAAGAGCTCCCTCCCTCCCTCTCTCTCTCTCTCTCTCTCTCTCTCTCTCTCTCTCTCTCTCTCCTCTTGTTTTTGCTGTCTTTCACTGCTATGAACTGTTGTTCCTCTGCCATGTCCCAGCCTGCCTTGGAGCTAGCTGGACTAAAACCTCTACAAACTGAGCTAAATAAATCTTTTCCCCTTTAACTTTGGGTGTTGGGCATTTTGTCTCAGCAATGAGAAAAGTAACAAAGACAATAACTCTCTGGATCTCCTATGATTTAGACATGAAGAACCACCTCGCCATTTCTTATGTGTGTGAAAGGTGACTGGATCATGGAGGTTCTATACTGATCAGTGGTTTAATATACTAGGGAATCCATAGCTGAATGTGCTGTTAGGAGTCAAGGCCTGGTTGGAAGAGGTGGGTCAGTGGGGACATGACGTGGAAGGACATATCTGCCTCCTCTGTTCCTCTCTTTATTCTCTGCTTCCTGGATGATAGAATGAGCAGTTATCCTCCACTCAAACCCTTCCACCATGCCATTTCTGCCTTGGAGCCAGCCAATCAGCCAGTGTAACCACGAACCAAAATAAACCTCTCCTGCTTTAAGTTGTAGGTGCCAGGTATTTGTCCTAGCAATGAGAAAAGTGACTAAGACAAGATCACAACTCAGATGAGTTTTCCTTGAATACTTCCTGCTCCAGCATACACCATGAGCTCCCTGCCCAGCCCTGTACTGAACCAACTGTTTGGGTTTCCCTGCCTATATGTATGCTGCTTGCCACAGGTGCTGTCCTGTATCTCTCATTCAAGGTTGTGGTCCCAGCACATCACCGGTTCAGACAGGGTAAACACAGAACATTGAATACAGGCTATTCCTCATGTGATAAGACAGGCATGATGTCTGATTCAGATCTGGGTTCCTAACACACCTGGCACATGGTAGGTGCTCAATAGGAATGCTTGTATTAAATTTCATTGAACCGGGCCAACGGTTTGAATGGACAGATATTTTTTTAGTAAAAGAATAGGGTAAAGAAAAGTAATGCTGTCCCATGACAGTGTCTTTCATACTGTTTTGACTATGACCCACAGAGAAACAGGCACTTTACTTTGGGACCTTGTACACTTGCTCCACATGAGAGACAAGTGTTATACTATGGTCTTATCATAGCACAGTACATGTGTTCTGAGCTGGTTCATTATTCTATTCTATTCTATTCTATTCTATTCTATTCTATTCTATTCTATTCTATTCTATTCTATTCTATCCTATCCTATCCTATCCTATCCTATCCTATCCTATCCTATCCTATCCTATCCTGTTCTATTCTAGTTTAGTCTAGTCTACCCATTCAGATCCATTCCATTTCCAAACTTCTGTTCCATCCTCTTTCATTAACTTCTAGTAATAACCTAAATGGGTTTCATCATCACTAATGAATCACTACCTGCAGTTTGAAAACCTGACCCGGATTGTGATTCTTTGTATGAATTCTCAATGACTATGTGTATCAAATTTTAGGTCTTTCCAGGGTATAGAGATAACATGGAACTGAACACATTCTTACCACCTGTCAAGTTTCATCTCCACATTGGGCCTGGCCAGTTGTCATCTTGACCTTATGACAACTCAGTATCATTGCTATTTACACCACCTCCTGTGACAATTTCATCTTTTACAGCATGCATTGTTTGTTACATGTATTATCCTCTTTTGCTTCCTGGTGTTTCTCATTTTCCTAAGTAGATGCTTAGCTTCCTGTGGGCAGGGACTGTGCACTATGCATTTTTTATGTTTCTCTTCTAACAGTCATGCCAAAAGGGAAAAAAATAAGACTTGTGCAGAATTAGAAATGTTTCACATCAAAATGGGTCTTTTAACATCAGGCCGATGACTCTTAAAATGTCAGTAAAGGCCTTCCTCATTCATTTTCTATTCTCGGAAGGACAAGAATTGGTCCAAATTGGATCAGACTCAGGTTATGGTAAGAGAAAAAGTAAGACACAGAACTGACCTTCAAGTGGGGTGATTAATCCAAGGGACTTAATTACAGCAGACATCAGTATAGGTCTTTCAGATTAAAATGGGCACTCTTGATTTTCGAAACAAAGAATAAATAGTATGAGTGGACTTTTCAGATTCCATGCTGACATGAGAGTTGGCAGCTTCCTGAGAAAGCAGTGGGAATGAATGGGAGTGGCCAGAGAGAGAGGGCGGAGCCTCACCCCAGGGACTGCTCTGACCACTGCTGGCTCCTCCACAGCTACAGTGAATACCTGCAGTGCCTTCAGTTTTTCTCATGTCCTCATTGTTAATCCCCCACTTCTAATCTGAGTGCTGTGACTGGGTGATAGGGTGTTGAGCCTTTAGTATCCTCAGTCATCTGGCAGCCAGGAGGGCCCTGTGGTGGGCAGAATCCCCAGATTAGATACTGCTGATCTCTTGGATTGCAGTGTGTTGCACAAGGAGTCTCATGTCCATCCTCTTCCACTGCCCTACACACAAACCACCTGCCATCATCTAGCATCCCAAACACCATGCATCATTGTTATAGACCCAAATCCAGTGTGATCCGAGGTCCAGAGATGTAGGCTCAGGTCCCAGTTCTATCATTTTCTAGCAGAAGTAATGTGAATGGCCTCTAAAATTCCACACAAATTATCAGTGCTTGTGATAAGAATATTTACTTAACATTTTAATTCAAAATGTACCACTCTGGATTAAATTGAGCTCTCAGTCACTATCCAACCATCATTCTTGGCAAGCCTTTTCTGGCCAGGAGAGCTGGTCCTGGGGGATAAAATAGTAGGAAAAGCCCATCTTGTTACAGCCCTCACAAACTCCATAGTCTTGTTCTTCTGGCCTTGAGAAAGCAGGAGGCCTGCACTTACCTCCACCCTCCCAACTTATAAGACTGCCCCAGAAATGAGATAGTAACACTACCTACCATGGGAAGGACGTGCATGTCCTCAGAGCACATAAGCCATGCATACATTCTTCCTTCCACTCACTCGCCTCCATTCACTATTGCACATACCCACAGCACGGTAGGGCATGACAGCCAGAAACGTCACCCAAGACATTAATCTGACTGTGCCCACACTCCTGGGCATGATTGATATTTGGGGTGCCCTTGACAGTTAGACATCATCTCAGCTCTCTCCAGCAACCTGCTCCAAGTTGTGGTTCAAATGCCTGCTTCCCACAGAGGGACGAGTGCCACCCCCCATGAGACAGGATGCATTGATTTTCCTCTTCCACTGCACCAGTCAAGAAGTGGTCATGAGTCCTCCCTGGGGAAAATTCAACTGCAGAATCTTTTGTTGAAGGAAGCACCTTTCACATGAGGAGATGGAGGCAAGATAAAATGACACATTGCTAATGATGTATTTTATGGACTGCCGTCTGTCTCCAGAAAGGTCAGAGAAAAATGGCAACTTGGTTGCAGGCGATTGGGCTGCGGCAGTGGTTGGGGGACAAATGGCTCTCGTCGGAACATGACAAGGAGCCTCGGTGACATCATATAAATGCCCTAATTGGGAAGTGGTCAATCGAGCGGGCCTGACTTCTGAATTTGATGTGTCAATAAACAAGCTCAAGGTGAGATGCTGGATCAATACTGCAGGACAAGAACCAGCCGGCAAATTTACTGCAAAGTAATTGGGTGCAAAATGACTCAAGTCAACCTTCACACTGCCGAAAAGCAAACAAACGGTTGGCCCGATGGTTACCGTCTGTATGTGTCAGTGACTGGGTAGGAGCACTCGCTGCCTGCTAATGGACCTGGACAAGGGAGCCCCTAAAAGGAATAGAAAGCCACACACCTCTCATGATAATGCTATCTCTGGCAGAGGCTTTCTCACAGTCGGTGTTATCTAAATGCATCTCCCAGGGCTAATCTTAAATATAATATAATATAAATACTACAGCATAGTAATAGTAACTATAATTATTATACACCCATTCTTTATTTTGACTAGCTTGCCGATATATGAGACCTGGGGGAATATTCATTTCAGTATCTGCATCTTATATCTACTATTGGTTGATAGTTTGTTCTTCCATCTCTGGGTGTAGGGAAATGGGAATTGAGATTCTCAATTGCCTTAATTTCAGGGTGAGTAGAGAATTAAGAGGGAAGGTCCCATCTTGACCCAGAAGTGGGTAAGATGTCCTCTCCCACAAGCCTCCTGCAGCTTCTGAACGGGTTGTGCAGGAGCGGGCTGGAGTTGGCTCATATCCTCTCACAACAGTGGATTGTTAAATATTCAGGAATACTGCAAGCCGGTTGTTTAACCATTAGTAGCTTGAAATTGGCCACCACAAAAATCAGCAAAGGCTCTATATCACACCTCAGGAGGCATGTGCTACATGCCACTGGGAGGAGGGGTAAGTCCTGGCAGTTTGAGCTCCAGCTGGCGAAGGGTGGGTACCCTCAGAGGTTGGACAGGATGCTGGGTGATTTAAACATTGCTCTGTGAGGTGTTGGGTAAGACAGGAGGGCAGCAGGCAAGACAATGTCTCAGAAAGAAACACCAGTTACATTTTGATCTCTTTTTCTAGGAGGACTCCCACTTATGGAGGGTTGACTGAACCAGGCACTAATAGGCCAGCCTTTTAGGCCAGTTCATCCTTCACTGAGTATAAGCCCAGTACTGACAAACAGTTGGTGTGCTGCATAGAGTCCTGTAGGTGATAGTATGTTTAAATTCTTCTCTTTGGCCACCCAAAACAGGGTGCCCTGGCTACAGATCTGGTTTCTCTCCTGCCTGAGATTTTTCTGTCTCCTCAAAACCCAACTACCAAAGGGTCTATATCTGCACACCTGGGCACCTTAGAGGCCATACTCCTGTGTTAGGCCAGCTTTGGTCACAATGGGGCATTGCTTCTGGGCTGTCTCCATTATAGTACAGGAGAATTTGCAGGCTTGGGGTGGAGGGGGGGAGACATCATCTATACCATTGAAGATTCCTGGGTTCCTGGAGGCATAAAACACAAGATGACCCATTAACACCAGCAAACTTCTGGATAGACAGAGTTGGCCGGGGTGAGCAGAGTCCTCAGAGTGTGAGGACACTTGAGCTTCCTGGAGCGAAGCAAGATTGCAGCCAGTAGCCAATAGCCTATGTACAGACTCATGGTGTAAGATGAAGGCAGGTCACACAGCACATTATCTTTGCCTCTATTTGTGAATTGAGGTAAGTCAAAGAATTCACCCTATTGAGCTGCTGTACAGATTAACTTGTGATTAATTCATAGAAGAAGGTGGCTGGAAGAGTGTCTGACACATAGGCGGTGAAGGCTTACACTTCACTGGGTAGTTCTGTTATTTCTTATAAGCTTCACAGCACCTGTGTGCAAATAGGTCTCATTGTCAATGCTCCCATTTTACGAGATGCAGACTGAGCCTGAGAGATTTACTGACCTACCTATGGTCTCATGCACCGTAGTGCTGAAGTCATCAGATCCTGGCCATTCCCTTTACTCTTCTGCCAACCTACAGGTACCACAGGTATGAGGGACCTGCAGTCTTGGAAAAAAAAACAGATTTCCAAGAGAATCAAGGTGGAGGAGCAGAAGAGGCTGCTGGGGAGAAAGGCACAAAGAGAGGGCTGTGGGGGGTTCCAGGTCCACATGGCCTAACAGGTTGGATGGGAGGTGGTGAAGTAGGCAAAACTAACCCCATTTCCCCAAATGAAACCTATGTATAAGCTCTATTCATGTGGGAGCAGAAAATTTAATTCTGCCCACTCAAGGTTGTCTCTTCTGGTATTAAATACAATCACTTTGGTATAAATTCTAGTAAATTCAGGCTTTGCCTTCTCTTTTTCTTTTTCTTTACCTGAGGGTCAGTGTATCTGAGGGAAGGGATGGTGTGTGTGTCTGTGTCTGTGTGTGCGCCTGAGCACATGCTTGTGTTGCTTATCTAGTTGTACATGTGCACGAACAGCCCTCCCTCAACATACACTGATTGCTGTTAAGTGCCTTTGGGGTTACCAGCCCAGATTCCCCTCCAATCTCATTACTTGGATGTACAGATGCTTCCTGATGTGCAAGTAGCAGGTGAGGTGCAGACAGGTCTCAAGGACCTGGTCTATACTCCAGAGTTCTGGGAAACTTTACCTTCTGTGGCATCGGTTATCCCACATGGCTCCACATCCAATCCCCAGCTTGGGTAGAAAGCCCTTTCTCAGAGACCTTGGCAGTGAAGGCTGAACTATTATCATGCTCCTAGGCCTTCTTGTACTGGCACTCCACTTGCTGCCTCTTAGCAGCATTCCTGCCCTGAATTTCCAGTGGAAGCTTTGGGTGCTGAGTACTTTAGTCCCACACATACTGAGGAGAAAAGTCAGGTTTCTAAAGTACCTCGTCTATTTTTCAACCTTTTAATTCCTTAAACTAAAATACTTTCAGGACTAGTATTTCTTCATTGCTTTAAAAACATCTATTTAAAGTTTCACTGATCTTTTTGTTTTTCTTTTTCATTTTTTGGTACCGGAAATCGAACTTACAACCTTGTGCTTGCCAGGCAGGCGCTTATGCCACTGAGTTAAATTCCCAGCCCTCACTGATCTTTTTCTGCAAAGCTGGTCCCAATGTCCCTGATTCATAAGAGAAGGGATATCCAGAGCAAGAAGGACAAATGTAAGAAAGTGAAAGGCAGTTGTTATCACAAAATACTGTCCTCTGCTTTCGTAAGTTGCAAAGAACAAGACCTGGTATTTACTTGGTAAATACTCAGCAACTGTTATCTATTCCCATCCATCACCACCTTCACCATTAGAGAGAGAAGCCAAGAGATAGTCTCAGTTGTGTCTCCAGTAGGAAGGGTGAGTTTGAGGAGCCCTGGGCAAGGACAGAGGAGTACTGGAGGGTCAAGGAAACTTGTTAAGAGAAATGGTGGGGCGTGGAGATTGAAACTTGTCTGGTCTCTCCTATCCCCACTTCATGCCCAGCCTCTGTTCTTCACCTGCCCTCACTCAACTCTATCTAGCCCCAGATTCATCATCTCCTTTCACTAGGTCTTTGCTCTTCCTTGCTTTCTTCACACTGAGAACACTCAACAGGCTCCAGTCTCCATTCTGACTGCAACCCCATGAGAGGCTCTGATCTAGGACCACCCAACCCTGGAGCTTTCAGATTTTCACTAAGCCTCAGTGAGAAATTAAAAGGTGGTTGTTTTTGACCTTAAATTGTGGACTAATTTATTATACAGCTGTGGCAAGGAAAACAATTTCTTACAGAATGCATAATTTACAATATTATTTTATAATGGTCACCCAAAGAGTGAGACTCAAAGAATCCATCTGAGGGCCTGGATTTCATGGCAATGTCCTGAGTAAATCCAACCGAAAGCCTAGAGTCCACAATAATATCGCATGGGTCTGCACTGAGAAGGCCCAAAGGTCAGCGGTAGAAGTTAGAATGTCTGTATCTGTGGGATGAAGGATCTGTGCCAGTAGGCTGAGTGTTCTTCACTGGAGCCAGGAAGTGATGCTCAAAGTGAGAACCAGAGCTCCCCTGAAAAGTACCACAGCCATCCTCAGCAATGATGAGGTCCTGAGCTCCTCTGATGATGAGAACAGCTGAGTTCATTATCAAGACGCCAGTGTGACTATCTTCTCCTGGAGATTAAACAGCACACATCTTTCCCTCTGGAGCCAGGAAGTGATGCTCAAAGTAAGGACCAGAGCTCCCTCAAAGTGAACTGCAACCATCCTCAGTGACAAGGTCCTGAGCTCCTCTGATGGTGAGAACAGCCAATTTCACATCAGGAAAGAAACTACACAAGCTCCTCCAGGAGAACTGACACCATGGAGAACCAACAGCACTAAACTCTTTCTCTCCAGCTCTTCTTTTTACCTTGGCAACAATCCTCAGGTGGGCCATCCATGTTCATCACCATGCTGATTCAGTTCAGCTGGTGTTACAAGTTGATCACCAGTTATCAATCCACCACAACAGCAGTAGTTAAGTCACACACATCCATATTCTTCACTGACTAGGTTGCTCATTATCATTTTAGTACCCCTTAGTACATTTTTAATCTTTTTTTTTTTTTTTTTTTTAGACAGGGTCTATGTAGCCCAGGCTGGCCTTGAACTCCCAGCGATCCTCCTGCCTTGGCTTTCCAAGTGGTGGGATTACAGGCATGTACCACCACACCTGGCTTAGTGCATTTCTAACTTAACAAATCCTTCGGTAAGCAAGAGGAAGGGAAATGCCTGAGGGGAGGAGCCATCAGTAGGAGTAGGTTCCTGATCTGGTTTTGCCATTGTGGTGCTGGGGTCCAGGACTCAAACTCTTCCTTCTCTCTGGGCCTCATTTTTGGAGTGAGGGGTTGAGCCAGACAATCTCTAAGATGATGCCCAGCTTTGGTGAAACTTTGTGAAGCTTTCTGATGGACTCTGATTCTGAAGATGGGAGCCCACCAAATTTCCTAACTGGATGTGTCCAGAAGAGGCCTCCTCCCTGCCTCTTTGACAGGCCCCATGTGTGGCCTAAGGATGCAGTCTGATCAGCATATTTAGTCCTGATTTGGACAGGAGAAGCAGTCAAAAGAGTGTTGGTCCTCTCAGAGACCTCTGGCCTGAACTGCAGACCTCAGAGCCTCCCTCCCCCTTTAACATCTCTGCCTGCTGTGTAGGAGTGTTCTGTGCTCCCTAGTCAGTGCTGGAATCATCCATCACACTAGCTATTTTCCTCCCAGACTTGAGAGGATTATCCAGGCTGGATGTTTTACTTTGTCCACATTATGCTGTGACACTTGCCTGCAGACCAGGGCAGCCAGGTTTTTCGCATGTCACACAGTGCCACACCTGTACGGTTCTGATGTCCCATGTTTTGATGGCAGTGTCTCAGGCTCTTTGAAAACAGGAAGCAGGATGCCTGCGGGGAGGAGCAATGAGGTGTGAGGAGCTCCTGCCCTCCACCCACCTGTTCCCTCTCTCCTTGTAAAAGGAGACTTACTAGTGTCACTGGAGTGTTCAGGCTGCACAGGACAAAAGCTTACTGATGGTGCCTCAAACGTGAACCTTACTACCCCCAAACAAAAGAGATAGTGGCAGCCAGACTTGATTAGTAGCTCTAGACAACAGTGCCACTCTTCAAGGTGAGAAGAAAGAGAAGTCCCAGCAGTTGTCCTATGTTCTTACTTCTCTTTGTCTAGACTGTGTCTCAGGATTGTCTGTTCAAAGCTAGCTGAGAAAGCATGTACACTGGAGGAGGTGGTGAGAAGAGCAGTAGGTTGGAGGTTACAGAAACGTGTCCTTACAAGTGAACTCAGTTCACA
The DNA here is from genome assembly GCA_004363535.1 of Dasyprocta punctata. Taxonomy (NCBI): domain Eukaryota; kingdom Metazoa; phylum Chordata; class Mammalia; order Rodentia; family Dasyproctidae; genus Dasyprocta; species Dasyprocta punctata. The sequence goes on from RJWM01006423.1 coordinate 50,502, forward strand.
CCAGAACAGTCCAGAAGCTGAATCTGTTGACTTCTACAGCCAAAAGTAATGAAGGCCAGGTGTGGATGGGCTTTGTGGGCTGCTTCTCACACATTCCAGAGCTCCCCTATGACTTTCTCTGTGACTAGACATCTTTCCTTTCCATCCAGCTGAGTTAAGCCCACAGCTCCTGAAGCCACACTCACAGCCTGATCTGCAGAGAAAGGTCTTTTTCTCTAATTCCAACCCAAAAATCTCATGGAAGATCGCTAGCTTGGCTTTGGTTAAATGCCTACCCCTTTGTCATCCATCCTTGGTCAGGGCCAGGATTCCTGTAGCTATAAAAACAAAAAGTTTAAAACCACTAGTTATGGGAATCCTTAGCAAATTGGGTGTCATGAAATCCCTATAGGGCTCTCACAGTTGGAAAGGGGTGTTGGAACTGCACTCATAAGGAGTGGGAGGAGGGATGAACAGACAGAGCAGTGGTTGCCCCCAAACCAGAACCACAAGAGACCCTAGAAAGCACAGGTTCCCAACTGCAGAGAGGTCAGGGAATTTGACCTACCTCACATAGCAAGTTAGTAGAAGCCCTGGGACTAGAACCCTGGCCACCTGCTATACTCCTCATTTCTACAGAAGGGTGTCTCAGCTTCCACACCACTGACCTGGGACTGGGGAATTTTTTGCTGTGGGGTCATCCTTACATTGGAAATGTTTAGCCCAGATGTTACTCCTGGCCAGAAATGTTCTTACAGGCTGCAGTAATCTACTTATGTTTCTGGGCCTGTTTATCAACTAATTATAATTGCAGGTGCCTGCATATCTCAGGAAGTGAGTCATAAAAATAAAAACTTTGAAACTACTAGATACAGAAATCCTTCACAAAGCCAAAAGTAGGACACGAATGTGAGGCATTATTTTATAGAAATCTCTGGTTGCCCTTCACATCAGAGAAAATGGCATGAAGAGGTGTGTGTGTGTGAGTGTGCATGTCAGACAAGTTGTGTGTGAGAACAACCACTTCCCCCTAAGCAGTATGTCTTACTTTTCTCATTGCTGAGGCAAAATACTGAATGCCCAAAGTTAGAGAAAGAAAGGTTTAATGTAGCCCACATTTTGTAGAAGTTTCAGTCCATAATCAACTGACTCAAAGGTAAAGGCAGCGAGGCTGAAGGGCATCACAGGGGAGAAACACTTTACTGTGTGGCAGGCCAGGCAGAAGGCAGCAAATCAGCAAATAGAAGTGACAAAGCAGCAGGGAACAGGCACCAACTTCTGTCCCTTCTATTCTATCCAGGCTATATACCCTTAGGATGGGCAGCACACATACCCAGAGTGGGCCTTCTCATTTGCCACACTCAGAACTGTACCAAACCAATCAATGGACTAATTTAGTAATCACACACTCTTAATTCCAGCATCACACGCTCTAGATCCAGCCACTTCTGAAAAGCCCTATCTGTGAGTGTTTTGGGGAACCATCTACATATAAGACATAACACAAGAAGTCCTTCAGCTGAAGTGACATGCTCCATGTTGGAAACTGGGCTCCCTGGGGGAGAAAAAAACCTTGGCTCCTAGTTTCACTAATACACAAGCTGTTATCAGAAACATAATATTAAAAACTGTGATCAAGAGTTCAATAAGTAAACTGAGTGGATTATCAGCTGAGGGAAACTATATTCTTCTTTGAGGTTAAATAAGGGCCGCTGTATTATCAATCCTGGAGGAGGCATTCGTCCCAGAAGGAAGATTTCCAGAAGCTTAGTAGGGCAAGTCCTGGCACTGGGCATGTGCAGCTGGTATGCAGCCCTCCTCATGGAGCTGGTACGATTTCTACAGATGTTTTCCATGCAGACTGTGCAGGAGCCAGCTGGTAGACTGATTTGTCATGGAAGCCTTCCCTAGGGCCATTACCTGTGACAACATTTCTTTATAAACAGGCAACTTCACCAGCAATTTCATTTCTGCTAAAGTTTGTGTTTTCACACAACGCTGAGTTTCCATCCACCTTCAAGTGTCCTTCCCCTTTCCCATTTCACGCTCCTGTCCCTAAATAATGTTTGCATTTTCTATTAATAGGACTGTCTTGATTGTGGCTGGTCCAGTTGACCTACTTTCTCTAGTTTTTTTATTCTAGAAATGATGCTACTGGATTCTCTTAGCATTGTCTATCTTTCAGTTATTTATTCTGCATGTTGGTACAGAGCTTCTGCTCTTCTGAGATTGCAAAAATAAATACAGTACAGTCCCAGGTCCCTAAAAGCATCAAGTCTAGTTTCAAGTCTAGTTCAGAAAGTCAAGACAGTACCAAAGTGACCTATCGGGCAATAGAAAAGTTTCTATGGAAGTGAGTTCTCTTGCTTCCAGTTCATAGTTTCTTAATTCATCCAGAAAAGATAAGGGCCTCAGAAAGAGAATGTTGGCCAACTGGCCACCCTTTTATGCCCCAAGCCTGATTGTCCACTATTTGCCAAAGCAGATAGGTCTCCACTCTTTTAATTGCCCATCCTGTCATCTTGATTTGGGTCACCCATTTCCTCTTGGCTTGCCTCCCACACCAGACTCAGATGCACCTCTTCTAGGTAGAACAACATTTTTTTCTTCTGTATCACTCTAGTAGATTAAAAAAAAACCTTTATGCTTCCTTTCCTTGTTGGTGTTGGACTTTCTTATGTGACTTCTTTTGACTTTATGATGGACAAAGTGTGTATCTCTCTTCCCTTGATTAATAACTTGGTCACATGAACTGATGTTAGCAGATACGGTGCTAGCACGTTATCTTCCTAGTCAGTTTTTCTTCTCTAAGACACAATACTTAAAACTCAGAATCTAAGGAGGAGAGAGAGATTTGCAATGCTATATCAGTTCAAGCATTTAATTCTTAATTTTTGTTGCATATGTTTGCAATTTGATTGCAACCAGAATTGTGGAAAGATTAAGTTAGTGAACCAAGGTGCCACTGTATTTGGTTCACCATTACAGTTCATAGCTGGCTGGCTCCAAGGCAGAAGAAACCTGGCAGAGGAAGGCTGCTCACATTATGACAGCCAGGAAGCAGAAAGTGAAGGAGGAGCCTGGGAGGAAGGACACCTTTCTACATCATGCAGACAGGGATCAGCCTTTCTCTTCTAACAAGACCCTGCTTACAAACAGCACATTCAGCACATATGCTCCCTTGATCCAGTCACCTTCCAAAAGCCCTGCTGTAAGCATGTGAGAGTTTGGTGGGGGGTCATTCTTCATCAAAACCATAACACATGTCTTCCTGTGATTTTCTGTGGCCTCAAGAAGAACAAGTCCCAACTGGCCTGCTGCTGCCTGTAGGCTCAGCAATCAGTGTGCACTTCTGGACCAGACCTACAGTTTAGAGCCAAGTACAGCCTGCTTCCATGTCCTGTAGCCACTAAATAAGAATGAATGACTGAGGGCCAGAGATATAGCTCAGTGGTGCAGAGCCTGCCTGGCAAACACAAGGTCCTTAGTTCAATTCCTGGTACCCCTTCCCAAAGTAAATAAATAAATAAATAAATAAATAAATAAATAAATAAATAAAATTTTAAAATAGTGAGTTTACTATTTGAAGCCACTGAGTTTGGGGGTGGTTTGTCATATAGCATTAATGTGGCAAAGATGACTGATACAAGAACCATTACAGACCTCATTTTCCCACTTGGCACCCAAAAAGTGGTTCCTCAGGAAGTACTTCTGAATTGACCTTGCCTAAATCTCTTTGTTCATCTGTTCCATGTTACTCTAGCTCTCATTGCTTCTGCCTTTCTGTTGCTCTGTGTGTATAGTCTCTGCTGTCTCCCTCATGGATTTCCTGCCCTTGTAACTGTGCTGTGAACTTGAAGGGGGGCTGGACAGGGTCTAACACATCTCTGTCCTGTCACCATATCATCTTAGGAGCTAGATGTATAGCAAAGATTTCAGAGCCACCCAATGCCTATAGACAGGTGCGTGCTGGTTCTGACACCACTAGGGCTCCTCTCCAGGCACTGGCTCGGGTTCCAGTGCCACTCAAGTGTTTCCAGAATGTGCAGGAGCAATAAGGTGCAGGCAGACTGGACTCCACAGGTGACTAAGAGCACATGTAGGCATGTGGCCTGATGAACTCACCAACCACTGGAGTTTTTCAAAGCTATTTCCACTGCTGGACTCATTCCCAGGAAATAGTACGTACCTGGCATTACTGGGCTCCCTGCCCGTCTTTGTGGGTGTTGGGGAAAAGAGCAATTTCCTCTGTGGTAAAGCTGCAGGTATTCTCTGAGGAGGCTGATGTCTAAACAATATTCACAGTCCCATGCACATTCTTTGGAACTTCCTCTTTGGGCATTCCCCTGCTGTGCCCATCCTGCTCCTTCGCTGGATTGCCCCCATTCCCTCCGCATACTTATGTCCTTGCCTGGTAGAGGGTTCCACAGCTCACCAGAGCCTTCCTTCTTATTGTTAGGCAAAATTTCTCACCCCCAGATTCTCCCATAGCTCTCCACTCATTGGTGCCCTCAGACTTGAAATTATGTCATATTCTATATATTCAAGTAAACAATCTTGGCATCCTTTAGATTCCTGTGAGAACCTAAGGGATGGGGCAATAGTTACATCAAAATGACCTCAGGTGCCTCTGGTCAGACCTTCAGAAACACCTCTCTCCTACAGGCCTGTGGCTTGTGGCCAGCCCAATGGGATGTTTCTGATTCACACACAGTCACACCCAGGATATAATGAAATGGGGAAGGAACCAGGGAAGAAAAATTAACTGCCTTTCATCTTCCTCCACAATATTCATCTGTTCCCTGTTACATGCCAAGTTCCATGGGCACACAACCATCAATGTAGTAGAGAAATCCTTAAAGAAACCTGTTGTTCCCATTAAGAATTGAGCTCCACTGTGTACAATAAAAAATTCAACAGTAGAAAACTGTAGCATAAAAAAGCAGAATTTTTATTTTTTCTTTCACTTGGAAGAAGTCCAGAGGTGAGAAGGTCAGGCTGGGATGATGGCTTTAGTCATGTACAGGCAGCAGGAAGAAGGAGAAAAGGAAAAAGGATATCTTGCAGGCTAGGTTGAGGAGCATGTAGATAGGAGTGAAGGTAAAGGCATTTGGGGGGTTTCTGAAGGGACACAGACAAAAATCAATGGCAAAACCTAGAGTGAGAATATGAAAACTGATGAGGACATCTCCATAGAGATTTTTGATGAAGTGGGAACAGTGGAAATTCATTTCTCATGTTGCATAAAGACTTGGGTATACTCAAGTGATGGCATTTGTAGATTATGTGAAGAACTAAATTATTTACCAAAGGGTTAAAATGAGCTCCTGAATGTAAGAACATTGAGAGTTATTAACTGACGCTGGCTTGCCAGGAGACAACCATTCCTTCTGTTGGCTGGGGCAGAGGCACCCTGGGCACAGAGGACCGTCTTTCTGACCATGATAGCAGCAGCTAACTTGTAGTTTGCCATCTGTGGCAGGACATGAGGGAGGCTGTGCATAGATGGGCTGCTTTCTGAGGAAGGTGAGTCTCTGGGTCTCGTTTGGAATCATCAGTTGCAAGGGCTGGATCAGAGCCTGAACACCAGAGAGAATTCTCTCTTTACAGATGAGCAAACTGGGGCCCAGAACTGAAAGGGGTGATTCAACGAAAGAAGTGGTAGAACTAGGACTGGAATTTGAGTCTTTAGGTTTCCTATAATTCTGTAAACACATTTCTGAAGGTGGCAGAGAGACTGACTAGGCCTTGGGAAATGGCTAATGGTTACATGGAAGGAATGAGGTCCCCCTATGTCACATCTCTGCTGCCTGGTCAGCAACCTCCATCAGGTAGTGTTGTTTGTGTTCTTTCTAGTGCCTTCCACTGCAAGTGAAGGGTGTCCCAGGCACTTGAGAAGGAGGACTTGCCATTGCTGGACATTTTAATATCTCTTTCTTCTGCCTTTCTCTGTGGCTCTCCCTCCCGAGCTCCACCCCCACCTTCTGCCTCCATCATTTTGAACCACCAGGGTGTGAAATATAATAAAGCATTGTACCGTTCAATCTGTCGGCTATTCCTTAAAGGTGGACTCCAGGTAAATATCCCCTTGGCCTGTGAAAAATGAGCTTACCTACAACAAATGACTTTGATGAACCTCAGGAGCCGGCTCTCTATCATTCTTTTCCAATTGGCTTCCTCAGCCAAGCATGATTTCCCTGCACAAATTTGTCTTGCTGAAGGAAGAGTTTCTCTAATTCACTTCCCTCCCAATGCCCCAGCTTTCCTGCCTGGGCATCCTTTTATCTGGCCACTATTCTCAGATATGTCTTTTTTCTGGAAGCCAGAAACTCTTCACACAGTCATCAAATGCTTCACCAGGTGGATCAAAATCAAAATTCAAGTTAATCGGCCCTTCTGTGAGCTCTTATTTGGTATGGCTGACTAGGAGTGGGCTGAACTTGGATTTGTGAAATGGTTGTTCCCTCATACTCTCACTTTGTACCTCAGTTTCCTTTCTTATTAAGTGGGGACAGATAATAAAACCTAACCTTCCTCCTTTATAAGAGTAGCAAATTTTTGCATGGACAATGCTTTGAAAACGTAAATCACTATACAAATACCAGACTTATTATTGTGAATCTAAACTCTTTAGGGGATAAAGAAAAGATATTTTTTCATTTATTTAACAAACATTTGCTGAGTGGATACTATGTGCCAGGCATGGTACAAGGAGGTGGGATATAGTTTAGGGAATAAAAGGAGCAAAACTCCTGCTTTTGTGGTTTCACTGTATTTCATTACAATGTAGTTGTAATGAAAAAACCGACCTATGTAAGAAACAAAAGCGTGTATAGGGCAAAAGGTTTATCATATATTAACTGAATAATCTACAGAAAATATAAACTGCCTTTTTGTGGGATTGCTTGTAATGCACTGATGTGTAATTTTATTTAATTTTCAAAGCAAGTATACAGGCTAAGCATTTTGACAGCAGAGGAACCCGCAGCTCAAAGAGGAAACCAATTTGCCTAAAGTCATGAAACAGAGCTGGGTTGGAGGCTCAGGACTGTCAGACTCTTCAAGGTTTGTTCTCCTCTAACTTGTACCTCTCAGCTTTGATCTGCAAATGCTCACTTTGTGAGCTCTCAGGTCACAGTGCTCTCAGTGGCTGCAGTAGTCAGCAGTTAAGAGAAACTCCAAAGGAGAAGCTGCGTCCCGCTTGGCTTTGAAGGAAAGGAAGAATTTGCATCAGTGTGGTGGGCCTAGAAGGGCAATCCTGGTGGTATGGGAGTAGGGAGTGTGTGAGCTACACATGTAGCAGGGAGGAGGTAAGCCTGGCTGACCGGAGAACCAAGGCAGAGTGCAGTTAACAGGGCCAGATCATAGCAGGGCTCATATGTAAGTCTGACGAACATTCTTGTTCAGAAAGAGAAAGTTGAGAGCATTTTATTGTTAAACTAGAAGTGGGTCCTGTCCCTGCCCAGCAGTTTTATTTCACATCCTTCCACACAGAAAACTGTCACTAAGTGATAGTGCATAGCTAATGTCCTTTCTCAGTCCTCAGCATCCCCATTTGTAAGAGGAAAGGATATGCTGAGGCTTCATCTGACTCTGAGATGTCTTGATTTTTTGATTCCATCGTGAACTCAAAAGTGTGTGCATATGCAGATCACAGCTGTGTACCTGCAAGGGCTGTTTTTCTCTTGCATTGTAATTTTAGATAAGTGCCAAATGCCTCTTTATTCTCAAATATAAAAATATCGAGAAGATTAAGCCACAGCCTGTCTCATAATAATCTGGGCATCCAATTCCAGCTTTCTGATGAAGCTACCACTGTTATAGGAAAATTGGAAAGTTTAATATTTGCAAAAACAAATAATCTTCCCCTCCCCCTTGAGTGAGCCCAAATGTTTTTGAGGACTTATTGTTTCTCTTCCATGTTTCTTGACACATGGAGCTGTATTTTGGGATATCTGGGATTTCTGGACGCATACTGTGCTCCTCATTTGGACCTAGTCTTTTCTTTGAGGGGAGAGCCTGGGTTTGAATCAGGTGACAGATCTGTGACCTCCATAAGAGAGATCTCCGGGAGGCTCCAGTTATTACATAAGAACTCATAAGCTTTGGCGTATTGAACAACTAATTTGAGCCACTTGGTAGATGTGCAATGTGCTGGTAACACTGCTGATGATCATACATTTAGTATTTAACCATATGCCAGGAATGGTCTTGAGTAGTTTGCATGCATTAATTTATTTGTTTCTTCTGATACTCCTCTTAGATGAGTGCTACTATCACTCTTATTTTTCAGAGGAAGAAACTGAGGACAGGAGTGTTAAGAAACTTGCCCAAGGCCATGGAACCAGTCAGTTACACAATTCTATCTGAACCTGGAAGTCTGGTTCCAGAGCACTGGTCACTCATGAGGTTGCCTTGCAAGGGTCCTGATGCTGTTTTTAGGAACCATTTTCCACCTTCATTCCCATGTGCTCTGTGGTTTTTCCTTCATTCATCAAGTAGCCTCACCACGGACAGTCAAATGTCTTGCTCTTTGGGCATCTGACCAACAGATACAAAGTTCCTTCTCACTTGGGCACCTCTTGTGCAAGGTGGTAGGCATGCCAAGATGAAGTCAAGATTGGCTTCTTCTTTGGGGATTTTGTGAACCAGAGTGGGAGCCAAGATACATCAGTGGCACGATTTGTTGGAGGCCCCTGAGTAGCAGTGACATTTTTACGGAAGGAAGTTTAGGACAGGGGACTCTTCCTGTCTTGCCATCATTTTCTTTCCTTTTTACCAACAGGTCTGCTAATCCATGGGTTCTTCCATCTTGTGGGGTTTACTGTAGTCTCTCTGAGTTCCCCACTGACAACCCTCGTTTGCCTAGTACCTCATTTTGCTGACCTTTCCTACTTATCCTCACTCTTCTGTGGACTGTGGCTTATGCTGGGATGCTCAGTGCAAGATGCTCTGGCTACAGCCTCCACTTAACATCACCTGAAGGAGAAATTGCAAACTAGCAAATTTTAACGGAAGTGGGTGTATTAGTCAGGGTTTTCCAGCGAGACAAACCAATAAGGTATGTGAGTATATGTGTGCTCCTATGTGTGTATTTATGATCAGGAATTGGCATGCAAGTGTGGATGCTGAGAAAGTCCAAGATCTGCAGTTGGCAGGCTGGAGAGCTAGAAAAAAACAATGTGAAATTCTGGATTTGAAGGCTGGAAAAGACCAAGGTCTTAGCTCAGTACTTGGCAGGAGGAGTTCCCTCTTAGTATGTTTTTTATTCTACTAGATCTTCAACTGAGTAGGAGAAACCCAACCACAGTAGGGAGGGCAGTCTACTTTTTTCAGAGTTGACTGATTTCATGTTAATCATGCACACAAACAATCCCAGGTACTCTGCCCTGTTGGTGTTGCCTGAACAATAGGCATTGATTGTTGTTACATATGTAGCTCTCATAGGGAGTGGCAGGAAATGTAGACAAGGGATTTAAAAATCTGTTTGAACCTCAACTCTGACATCTTTTTTCCCACCTGGGAAATTTTGAGTTGTCCCAGGTCCCTGCAAAACTTTCTCCATTGGGAGAAGAAGCAGAGAATGTAGCCTCCCACTGGGCGGGGAGAGTGGGCCATCTACCAAAGGAAGAGGTCTCCCACAGAGAGAAATTTGTATTTCCAGGAAGAAATGTTAGCTAGTCCCTGTTGCCTCTGATTTAAGGCAGCATCTTCTGGTCTGAAGTCTATTTTCCCTGTGCTGGGCTCAGCTCTTCTACGTCATATATCTGGGAAGAGCATTATTTATTGACCTCTAAAATCTCATTAGGAATCACATCCTAAGTAAATTGGAGGACAGCAGTCAACTCTTTCCAAAGTAGAGTAGCCCAAAGAAAATTTACAACTCATTCATACTGTCACTCCCATTTCACAGATGAACAAATTGAGATCAAGGTGGAAAAAACTAACCACGGGCCACAATCCTCCCCATAGCCCTCCAGGATTAGTATTAAGATCTGACTTCATCATTTCAGAGCCAGGAGACATCACAGCTGGTGACACAGCTGGGGTTTCAGCACAGCTGGGAGCCTTTGCCTGCCCCTTCTTTCTACTGCCTCTTAGGAGCCACGTGTGCAAACTGTATCACAAGGAAAAAGAAAGACAGTGGACCAAAACAAAACAGGAATCAAGACTCCGAGCTGGAAGGAAAACACTCAGTTGGAAGCAGTGGTAGCCTGGAGGAGCAGGAACCCTACCATTATCCCATATCCCAACCTGTGAGCATGGCCTCGAGCTCTCATCACCTTCTCTTTTTCCTTCTCCTTGTCTTCCTCTAGCAGTCACGGTGGCCTTTCCAGCAGTTATTTATTTTGACCCTCTCCTTCCCTGCTGAAGAATTCCCCTTTCACAGAGGAATGTTCATTGTGTGGATGATGACTCAGGCTGCAGACCTGAATGGGTTTGTTCAAGAAAAGGACTGTGCCAGGGAGACCACATTTTGGGGGAGGTGGCCCAGACTACAAGATATTGAGATCTGATAGAAACTGAAACATTTCAGACCTTGAAAATTTTTCCCTTGAAATGAAGGAGTGGCTTAGGGTGTTGGATGATGGGGCAGTGTGCCAGGAAAGGTATTTTCAAGCTAGGAGCCAGTTGTGCATGCTTTAGGACCATAAAAATTATGATAGCAGCTAACAGTTACTATCCGACATCCCTTTGCTAAGTGTTCATGAGAGGAGGATTTCATTTTACCCTAATAACTGTAGGGTAGATGTTATTACTATTCCAGTTTTTGAACATGGAGATTGAGGGAGAGGGAATTTATGCAGACTGCCCAGTTCCTAAGGAGCAGAGCAGAACAGAGGTTGAAATCTGGACAGTAAGATTCTGTAGAAGAGGAAAAAGCTACTAGGGCAGGGGAGATGGCAGATACCAGAGAGCATGGGGATGATTGATCTAGTGAAGGTCTGGAAGAGATGGGAAGACATGGGATCAATAGTCCAGGTGGAGGGGTGCAGCTTGGCAAAGGAAAAGAATATGTCTTTTTTGAGACAGGAGGGAAAGTAAAAGGATGGATGGTAATGAGGCAGGGAGTCTCTGAGGCAGAGGGAAGGAAGTCAAGGCAGTACATATTAGATGACCTTGATCTTCCTGGGAAAGTAGGCAGCAACCTACATAAGTAAAGCTAGTCCTCTTTCTCCCTCACTTCTTTTTTCTGCCTTGCCCAACCCCCTCCTTCTGCTTTCACATGGAAGAAAAAAATCCAGGTTATATTCTTTCATCTAAATTGGTTGTTTATTTGTAAATGAGGGATTGGGCTGTTGTTGAAAGAACAGAGGAAAGGGGAATAAGTAAAGCAGACTGCCTGGTGCAGGATTCTGGGAGTCAACGATGAATGTAGAAATGGAAAGGAATAGGCAAGGTAAGTACTGTTTGCTTTTGTTAAGGAGGCATGCAGGGGGCATGCAAGTCTTGGTGAGGCATTAGGGTTTCCTTGTATTTCTCCCAAGAAGCAGGCAAAAGGAAACGTGGAGTCCATCAGTTTGGGATGACTTTTGTGATTGGATTGGAAAGCAAAGATTAAAAAAGGGAAAAAAGAAACAGCTTTTAAAAAATCCAATTAGGGTATGTGGATAACAAATTTTGGAGATAAATATATGAAAAAGCTAGAAAAACCACTCCATCTCAGAATATTATACTATTTTGTATTATTTTCTTTTAGTATTTTTTTCTATGCATTAAAAATCTTAAAATTCCACCACTCCATGCTTTTACTGGATAATTAGTGGAAGCATCTTCCTATGTTACAAAAGATTTCTATTAAATATATTTTGTAAATAGAGGATGGAAAGTTAAAATGCCTGACTGTTCACTTAGCTGAGTAGTTTATAAATGTAAGCCTGCATTGTTGCCGGTGAGCAAACCTCATACAGATTCACTGCATTTATTTAGCTCTTCCCCTGCAGTAGGTTGTTTTCTGGTGTTTGCTTCGGTGTCTACGCTCCGAGATCATTGCTGTGCACACATTGTGGTGCACAGTTTGATTACTTCCTAAGGTTAGGTTATGAGACGTGAAACAACCGGGACTAAAGTTGTGACTATTTTAAAGATTGCTTTCTAGAAGTTTTGCTTGCAGTCATTTATATGCCTCCCCCAGTGGCCTGCAGAGGTTGTGAGTCTTGGCAGTGTTCAACCCTGTGAGGTGAGGGTCAGGAGTGCGGCACTGGCACACTGACCCTGAACTTGGAGTCTGTGGAGAGGCAGCTTGGTGCTACCCTGCCATGGGTGTGAGTGGCTCTCAGTCAGGTGCTTCTTCTAGCAAAGGTTGAGACCCATGAGTCTTGCCTCAACCCGAAGCAAAGGCAGGGAAGTGGGGCTGTCTGTGTCTGTATGTGCTAGATCTGGGGGAAAGGAGAAAGCCACTCTTGCCCTTTCATCTCCTCTGTTGTGGCTCTGTCTTTCACGTTCACAAACCATTTACAAATCTAATAAATTCAAGGAAGCTCCTTCTTGGACACACACATACACAGATACACACACACACACACAAACATACACACGTTCACATTCTTCAATTTCAAGGGACTGATTGATCCTCAGAGGTCCTAGGGTTTATGAATACCAGGTTACAAAGCCCTGCTTTTGAGACCATTAGCATTTCTTGTCCTTTTTTTCAGATAGTTAGCACTTGGGGGACCTTTTCTGTGCTAGAAATTTCAAGCCACACTTAGGATAACCATAATTGTCTGAGTCTGGCCTTTTCAGGCAAAACCTCAGCATCAATAGCTTCTTAATGTGTGTTAAGGAGAGGAATTCTAATTCTCAATACTGGGGGTTAGGCAAGGTGTCTGTTGGCCTGACAAGTTTAGAGTCCATGGGAGAGAAAATGCAAACATTCACATACTCACATTCCAAGATACACTTGTACTGTCACACACCTGCACACACTCTCACATACATAGCAGCACAGGAACATCTTTGCATTATGCACATGTGCTTTCATACCCGTGCACACAGATATGCTTTCTCCCACACAGGACATACACATAGCTCTCAGACCTGGTCCTCCACTTCCTTAGGCTTAGCCCTGGGTCCTTCCTTTCCTCCTTCAGTAAGTTTTGGACTAGATCCCCCACTTTCCTCCCACCCAATGGTAAATATACCCTCCTGAGTTTGAGCACAATGTAAAAGAAGCACAGGAGGAAAGTGGTAGATAAATTTAACAAGCATTAAAGTTAATATATAATTTAAATATGTATAAAATTATTCTATGTATCGATTAGAAAATGGGCTGTTGACCATTTCAAGGCAACGATCAATTTCAGAGTTCACAGGTCAGGTCAAGTTTCTTTCTAATGATCTAAGAAAGAAGGCAGCATTAGGGGGATAATGAACTCCACAGTTTATAGATGTGTCTATGACCGATGACTGCCCAGTGGCAGCCCAAGCGAGGTGCAGATGGAGTTCTCCTGTGGGCCTGTGTAAAAGCCTGGCCCTGCGACAACCCATGATGTAATCAAGGCAGCCTCTGGGATGACGGGCCTTTTTGTAAAAGACCAAATGGTTGATGAGGCTCTTGGTTGTCAATGGGCAGCTGCGGTGGAACCCCATTAATGTGGTTTGTGTGGAGAGCTTCCCCTTTTCTGGGAAGTGGAAATGAGCTCGGCCAGCCCTGTGAATCACCTGGCCTGACAGAGGCTAGGCAGTCTTGGGGGGGGTGGAGACGATGAATGTGTCCTCGCTGCCAGGCTGTTCTGGAGGTCAGCTACTGCCTGACAACACACAAGGATCCCTCAAATTGCTGGGTGGTTCCATAGCTGGAAGTAGAAACTACTTCTTGGGTATAATCATGTCTCTTTGCAAATTGAGAGGGACTAAGGTTTGGGAGAAGGGGTGGAGTAGAAAGGGTAGGGTGGGATATGTGGCCCAGAGCTGTGTGAAGTAAAGGGATAGTAAGCAGCCAAGGGTGGTCCTACTCAGCCTCCAACCTTCTTGTGAGGGAGGATAGATTGAGATGATCAGCATCAGGCACATTTTGTTAGGGACTTGGGGGGAAAGAATTCAAAATAGCAGCTCATGATACATGGGCCACCTCTTCTGTTCTTATGATGGCAGAAGGGTGGCAGAGTTACGTTGCAGGCAGATTGCACATCTAGATGTTAAAAGGCCTGCAGCTTTCCTTTGAGCCACTTGGCAAGGCCTCCTCCCTGAACTCTCCACCCCTTTCTGTCTTCTTGATCACTGCTGGGCACAGGAGGCCTCAGAGTTCCTGGTTTCTGCCATGCAGGCAGCTCTGACTTTGGAATGCACATTTAGTTCAATTCCTGTGCCACAGGTTTGGGCAGTGTATGGAGGACAATGGGGGAAGGAAGGCAAGAAGACTTCCAATGACACTGAACACTGGAAATCAACAACCTTAGCATGGTTACTTGGAAACATCAGTTAATGAAAATGTGGTATCAAGTCATGGTGGAGGAATCAACTATGAAAGTTCCACCAGGCAAGGTACTTGCCCTGTATTCCCCTGAGCTCACAGCACTTCTGAGATCAGCCACTTTGGAGGTTGTTGTCAGTGCCCTACCTTCCGGCATGGCTGGGCATTGATGCCCAGTGCTAAAGGACAACTGCATACCCATGCAGTGATGGAAAAGACACACCAAGCAGCTCAGATCACTTCTGGTTGTTGACACAATAGTTGTGAAGAACAACCCTGTAACAAGGATTGTAACAACTTCCTCTTCCTCCCCTCATTAATCTCCTGAAGTGGAGGAAGGGACATAGCTGGGTGTAGCTCTGTGATGCGTGTACATCACTGAATTAACCAGGCATATAATTAGCATTCAGGTGCTTGGCAGAGAAAGAGCCACTCATGATTAGTCAAATTTGGCTTTAATTTCCTAAAATTGTGGGAACTGCAATGACATAGGGTGCAAGGAGCTGCCACTTTGTCCCCCCACTCCCTGGCATACCTTCCCTGCCTTCCTTCTCTCTTGTTCCTGGAGAATGATGTTTGGTACATTTGTGGATGTTTATGGAAATTTATGTAACTGTTCCCAGTGCTGTAAATCATGTCCTGACAAGGCAAGTCTGTGATCCTGGAGCTAGGATGTCAAGGAGCCTGCAGAAACCAATCAGGTAAGCATTAGCTTCCTCACTGTTTCAGAATCATCTATGAGTTAAATGGAGATGGATACTGTTATTAATTGTTAACAGGCAGGGCTTGGTTATAAAGCCAGATTTGCAGCCTGTGTGAAGGATTTTTTTTAAAAGGTGAGACCACATCCATCATAGCTGCAGTAAGATATACATGACGTGTTATACCTGAGACCTAAGTTTGAGGTTTGGCTTCAGTCTTTTTCTCCAGCCTATTCTCCTACACCCATGGTAAAATCTGTCCCCAACAGACCAACCAATGAGTCATGTAGGAGCACAATTTGTTTTTCTTTTTTCTTTCTTTTTTTAAAAATTTTATTTATTTAAGCAGAAGAAAAGAAAAAAAGACATATATAACAAAGACAAAAAACAAAACAGACAAACGACTAGAGTAAATGCAAGACAGTAACATTACAGGTTTACAAAACAGGACGATAGAAACTTGACAATGGTCGCAATATTGCATATCGTTATCTTTATAATGGTTGTTTACATTAACAGATATAGACATATAAAATTGATCTAATCAATCAGTATTAATTGTTCTTTCTCAATAATGAATACATTCAGCAGTGTGTTCGTTTTAGTTATCTTACATATACATATATACAGATTTATATCTTTTCCTTTTCCCTTCCCTCTTTCCCCCTTCTTTTTTCTTTTTTTTCCTTTTCTCACCTTTTAAAAAAGAATTTATTTTAAAGAGAATAAAACCAAACAAAATAAAACAGAATAAAGCCAACCAAAACAAAATAGTGAAAGTGGTACAGGACTTCAAAATAGGATAATAAGAAATCAACAATGGCTACCATAATACTTCTTGTTTTCTTCAAATTTGCTACCCATACCATCAGACATAATAAAATTAAACAAAATAGAGCAGAATAAAGCAAATCAAAACAGAACATTGGATAAAACAAAGCAATCAAATGGAGCAAAACAAAACAGTGAGAACAATATTGGATTTCAAAAACAAGACAGAAGGAAATTCCCCATGTTTGCTATATTGCATATTGTTATCCTCTTAATAGATGCTCAGACTATGGGTTTTAGGCCTGCAAAGTCAATCAAACAATACAAGCTGCTTTTGTGCCTTATTTGCTAACAACTCAGGCTGTATTCCTCTGAATCAGCTGGTTGCTTGGAAGGGAGGTATTTCTGTTTCCCAGCCAGTATACCGGTTGGCTCATGGGTGGGGTAAATTGGCTTCTTGTTTCTTCTCCTGGAAACCACGTGGCTTCTGCCAGTTCATGGAAGAGCCAAATTGGCTTCTTATTTATCCTCTCTGGGTCTGCATGGCTTCTTCTGGCTCATAGGAATCCCCTCATCTTGATTCTGTCTTGAAATGCTCTTTTCATTAGCCCAGCCCAGTATAGTTCAATCTTACCTCTGCCTCAAAGCCTCCTCTAGCCAGTGCTTTTGAGGGAGTTCCTGGGGCCTAAGAGATAAAACTTCACTTCACTAGACATGAAATAGGGTTAAATTTATTGCCTCTACTGCAAGGTCAATTCTATTCCACATCAGTCAGAGAGTGGCCATATGGGAAGTCACAATGACAAGGCATGCATGAGGAAAGCAGGTGAGAAGGATGGGGAAAGGAGGCTTGGGGTTGGTCCAGGGCAGCAGGTCAGCTCACAACCTTGCCAACTTTAGAGATTTGAACTTGAATTAGAACTGTAGGAGTGTTACCTTGGATGGCAGTTGGTGACAATGAGCTTATTCCTGGAGCATGGATATTCTTAATCAGCTTTGTGCTTATTTGCATATGTTTACATGTTCACCTCTAAGGGATCTCATACTCTTTTTTTGTGTGTGTTCAGCTTATCTCTCTATTGCAATTATTCAGGTTTGGGGTTCTTTAAGCTTTGTGGATCTCACCCAGCATGCTGGTGCACAGAATTTTCTGGGCATTGACATGGATTCTGCATGCCATGCTATTCCAGCATAGTCTCCTTTCTTCCTGCTTGCCTGAAGCTTAGGGCTCCTGAACTTGGGGCTGGAGGCAAGAGGTGATCAGATAGCATCAGTGGTGTGGAATTACCTTACTTTCACAAAATAATAACATGCATATACCCATGCAACTGCTGTATCTGTGTCTGTTTAGAATTACCTGGTTTTAGAACAGTTTAATTTCACCATTTCCCAAGCTTGTGGTATTTGAGCCATATCAGAAAATTTCAGTGAGTTCTGAGATACCCAGAGCCTGCTGCACCCCCCTCCCCAATCTCAGTTATAACTAGAAGCTTCTATTCTATTTTGTTTTTATAATGGAAACCACACCAGTACAGTTTTAGACCACCTTAGGATAAGACTCTTCTCTAAGCTGCTCATCTCTGAGCAGTGTGTGCCAAAAGTTTATTGTTTGTATTCATTGATGGCCTCGATCTCCCATTCTTGAATCTGTTCCTTTTGATAAAACAAACACTTTAATTAAAAACATCCTCCAGACATTGAGATGGCTGCTCATTCTCCATTCTGCAGCAGCAAAGCTGGAGGAGTAGAGAGAAGGGCTGGGGAGATGACTGGGGCCCATAACTTAATTCCTGCGCATTAGCCCTGTCCAGCACTTGTGCTTTCTAGTCTTGGCTTCTCTGCTAGTGAAACAAGCAGGATTAGCACATGATAAGAGGAGCTGGGGGTCATAATTATACCCTGTGCGACAGGGCAGTAGAACCACAAAATAAATCCCTGGACAATTATTAAAATGGACCAATGCATTACACAAATTAGAACAAGCTGGGACTTTTGGG
Source organism: Dasyprocta punctata (assembly GCA_004363535.1). Taxonomy (NCBI): domain Eukaryota; kingdom Metazoa; phylum Chordata; class Mammalia; order Rodentia; family Dasyproctidae; genus Dasyprocta; species Dasyprocta punctata. The sequence continues at coordinate 68,363 of RJWM01006423.1, forward strand.
GAGAGGGGAGGGAGATGAAGACCCAGTATTTAAGTGTTCTTGTAAGCCATCTAAGATATTAATGTTGCAAAGCTCCTTATGAATATTTAAGAACATAAAATGGAGCTTCGCTGCAGCTCTACATCACCACAGAGGCCTGTAATACAGTTTTGTCCACTTAAGAAGGCAGAGCTGTGTCCATGGCAGATTGAAGCCAGATGAACCAGGGCTGGCGTGTTTGCAGTGATGCTTGGTGCAGACCAGTCTAATGATGCTGCATTATATTCTCCTAGAAGAGGATTTAGTTAAAGACCAGAATAACCGATGGGTGGGACTCTTCAGTGATGATTAACCCTACTCCCCAATGATTTTCAAAGACTGACATTGTCCTTGACTGTGTTTTAACACAGACCGAATAGCATCTTTACTTACTTATTTCATTCAAGTCCAGGTTACACATTGCCCTCTCTGAACAGGAGCCGTGGGACCTCTTGGCTTGCCAGGCAGTGATTTCTCAGAGCTGTATTTGTGGTCCTTTTAAACTGATTTCTCACTGGGGACAATTAGCTGCATATTTTTATCAAGAGTGAATGAAGTTCCCTGGATAAAGGAAAGGAAAGGACAGCTCTGCTGCAAGACATGTCACAGCCAGAAATCAGGTTCCACAGTGGCTCAGCCATAGTGGCTCAGCCCTTTGGTTAGGAATGGGGTGTGGGGTCCTGTGAAGTGGCTGGAGACAAAGTATAGGGGCAGGGGAGAGAGTGTTGGCCAAGGACTCAGAGGCAGTGGGTTCTGGCTTAGCTTAGCCTAGAACCCTAGTTTCTGTCTGCTTCCCCTGTCTGCCAAATGGGATTAGCACCATGGCTCTGAATGGATATAGGCATGCGCCTACTTGGGAAGAAGAGGACTATGGAATATAAAATGTTATTTTTTGTCCAGTTTTACTTCTATTTGCTAGTGGTTCTGCTTTACCTCCTCCTCCACCCGCCGGCTTCATCTGACTTCATTCTGTCAGAAGGAAATGATCTTATCCCTGCCCAGTGACCCCATCCCACCCCTTTCAGACTCCTGGCTTCTCCTTGGAGGATCAGAATAACCCTGAGGGGATCAGAGTAACCCTGAGGTATCAGGTCCTGTAGCTTCCATGACAACCTGCAGCTGGGGCAGCAGATGAGAAAGCAGGACTGGTGATCACCTACAGCAAGATCGCCTACAGCAAGCAGCGGGAGGGTACCCGAGACTCTCCTAAGTTGCTCAGAGATGTTGGGGTGGCAGGAAAGGGAGACCCTGAACCTCCTAGGGTTTGGGGCCCCTGATGTAGGAAAGGAGCATAGTGTGAGAGGCAGATAGACAGATGGTCTGTACAAATGCAGAGCAAGGTAGCCTGGCCCCAGAATGTTCTGAGCTTTTAGGTCATTCCCAGTCCAGACAGATTTCTTCACTTCACTCCCAATGGTGCCAACTGCACCCATGAACTATGTATGACTCATCAGTGTATTCATTTCTCAGAAGCTCACAACAGAGAAATCCTTGATCTCTATTTTTTAAATTTTGATAATAAATACAATCATAGAGAAGCCTTATAACCACCCTAGAGAGGTAGATTCTCAGTTCACTCTATTTGGCAAGTAGAACTCATGGAAGTCAAGCTCTCGTGACTAGTTCATTCTCTCTGTCTTTGTCTCTGTTTCTGTCCCTGTCTCTCTATCTCTGTCTCTCCTTCTGTCTCTCTTTCTGTAAGTGTCTATCTCTGTCTCTTTCTCTCTCTGACACCCTCTACTAGCCATCACAGACACTTCCAGCTAGTCTTAACCACCCAAGTATCTAAGAATCTATAAGCCAATTATTATTATAGTTTTGTTAAATCTAAGTGAATCAAGTCCTAGGAACACTTAGCCAACCTGGGCTCTCGTTTAACTGTTCTTGACTAGCTTTGGGACCTTGCACAACTTTTTTATCCTCTATGAGCTTTGTTTTCCTTATGGAAAACCAGGTGTAGGCACAAAGAAGAGTACCTACCTTTTGGGGTTAATGTGGGTGCTATAGTTTGGATTTTAAAGATCATCCACAGGCTCAGGTACTAGAGACTTGGTCTCCAGCCTGAGGCAACACTGGGTTGTGTTAGTTCTTCTAAGAGGTGGGACCTAGTGGGAGAAAGGTAAGTCACTGAGAGTGTACCCTCAAAGGGGATATTGGATCCCAGACTTTCTGTTCCTCTCTATTTGCTTCATAGTTGCCATGAGGTGAGCAGCTTCCTCTCCCACGCACTCCCACCAAGATGTGCTGCCTCTCCATAGTTCTGCAACCAGTATGGCCAACCGCTCATGGACTTAAACCACCAAGAGTATGAGCCAAAACAAATCTTTCTTCTTCATAAATTTATCTCAGGCATTTTGTTACAGTAGTGCAAAGACTAACATACTGATATTGACCAAGATAATAACTTTAATGTATTTAGTACATGACACAGATCCCACAGATAGTACCAAGTGGTGGTTATCATCATCTCCATTACAGCTCTGAGATTCCAGAGCTTAGAACTCAGACACCCAGAGCAGGGGGAAAATCACATATTTTTGGTACTGGAAATTGAACTCATCCTCTCACTTGGCAAGCAGGCACTCTGCTGCTGAGCTATATTAATAGCCCTGGAAAAATCACTTATTAAGCATTTATTTGTCAACACTGTCATAAATTTTAACATCATAAAACATGGTTTAGACCCCTCAATGATCTCTGTCACTTCTGAGACTTTTTGGCTGTAAAATACTTAGGGTGATGAGCATCATGCCAGATAGGGGCACAGACAAGATATATGAAAGCTCGAAAAGGAGGCTTCAAGAGGTGGGGCACAAAACCCTGTTGCAAGGAAAGAATTATCTTTAAGGGACTGCATTTCCGTAAGTTTCTGGGCCTGCATGATTCTTTGCATAGTGGTACCTTTGGACGGTTTTCCTTGGCGATTTGGGGAAAGGTTAAACAAAACTGACCTTTCCCTTGGGTAACATGATTTGCAAATACTGTCAATCAGCCTCTCAATATTAATTATGAATATTTGTCAGACAAAGTGCTACATAGTTTGTGATTCAATGCTCATTCATAGTAACTACTACTATCCTTATTTTACAATTGGAAAAACTAAGTTTTAAGGTCACACAACTAGGAAGTGGAGGCACTGAGTTTGAACCTGAACAATCTGAATCTAGAACTATGCCTAGATTACACCTCCTTTACAAAAGTTTCCAAGACTGTGATGCTTTCAGCCTTGGCCTGACCCCACATTCACTTTTGTGTTATAGAATTCATGTGGTCCTTCTGCTTGAAACTGATTAAAAATTATTCAGAAACTAGGTGCTAATGGAGTCTACTTGTAGAAAAATTGCTACTGGTCCTCTATTATTATGCTAAGAGGATTGGGTTAGGTTTTCTGTTAGAACATTCACACTCTCTCAACTCCTCCTTGTCCAGGGTTAGTGTATATTTATAACATGGCTACTCAGGACTGGAGAACAAGACTACAATAAGGGATCAGAGAGTTTCTCTTTTCATGTGAAACTAGCTGGCTACCAGGCACAGTGGTGGTTCCCTGAAGACTACAGGATTATGGAATTACAGAGTTGCATCAGTCATCTGATGGCTACCTTAAGCAACAGAGTGGACTAGACTATGCTAAGGAAAAAAGGGTAAGCAAAAAGTTGGCAATCAGAGATATTTATGTGCATACAGCTTGTGGTTGTTTTGACTAGCTTAGCAAATCCTCATCTTTCTCCCTTTGCTTTCCAAACCCATTCTGTATTTTATGAAATGTGTTTTTCTACTTCCGGACTCAATTGTCTCCCTTTCTTTTGAATGTGAGAGGAACTTTAATCTGTAGAATCCCATATTGTTATGTTATTTTGGTGTTCTCTAATAATATTATCAGTGAAAGTTTTTTTTTTTTTCTCATATGAGGCTTTGGTTTCTAGGGTGGTAAGTGCTTTTAGAAGTGGGGTTGCACTCATAAGCATAGTAACTGAAACACAATAGTAACTTGGTATTAGCCAATTAAGCAATGGATAGATGGAGAAAGAGTCTTGAATTCTCCACTGAGCCTAGCACAGGCTGTTCATTGATTCTAATGACCTGTCTCACATTAATTTTCTCTAGGCAAACTTACTTCTTGCTCCAGTACCCAGGAATCATCATGGAGGATGCCACATAGGTCCACATAGTCTGGCATGAATTTGAGAAGCTAGCTGTTCCATCATTTACCTACTGCTGGCTTGAGAGCTTGCTCCTTTTGCCTAGAAAAGTATATGTCATACTGTTTTGTTGAAAGGTGGAGATGTAACTTCCTGACAGGCCCAGAGAATTTTGGGAAAAACAAACTTTGAAACAGGAAGGTAGTCATTTTAAAGTGTTCTCCTTAGGATTCCAATAAAGGATGACAATCTAAACCATGGTAATTAGAAAATCAGTCTACAGGCAGACTTCAAAGATGATCTAGTTCAGTGGTTTTCTAACTTAAAAAAAAACTTAGATCTCTTTTCCAAGTGAAAGCCTCTAAGTTTAAATTTTTGGTCTTTCTCTGAAGTACCTTGCCCAAGACTTCTATTTATGGCTCCCAGAGATGCTCTCAGAACCCCCTGAAGGTTTTTGGAGAAATTCTTTGAGAACCAACATTGACGATTGTAGAAGGCAGGTATTATTTATTTTGGTGACTCAGCATCCAAACTGGCTTTTATTTTTGGAGAACATAATTTTAGGTTAGTATTAATTTATAAATATGCCCTTATCAGAGATATTTGATTCAATATGTTGACTCAAGTATCTGGAATTTATAAGTATTTTTTTAGATGACTTACTGAAAATTTTATTTAATATAGGCCCATAAGGAATTAAGATGCCAGAAAACCCATGAAATATCAAGAATCAAAAATGTTAAAGTAATATGAAAGTTGACGTAGATTTATCATGTGTAACCTCGTTACCTACCCTTACCTGTATGTGTCGGCTAGCAGGGGCTAAAAGATGCATCCTTTACCTGGATAGGGAGTGCCCACATATTTGATGAATTTGCAGCAGTGTTATTTTTATGCTAAGTGAGGTAACTGAAATAGAATCTCTGGGTTCACTGGGGATAGTAGAATTCTCAGAGGATGAGACCAAGGGGTGACACTTTAACAAGTTTCAGGGGGAAAGTTGTACATGTGTTAGTTAATGTTCTTAATTGTATCAGAATCCTTGCTCACTGGCAAGGACTTATAAAAAGATATCAGGAACCAAACAAGATGCCTTTGGGTTGGGGATGGAAGTGGCAAAAAAGTCAAGCCTGGGTCAGTGGAATGGCTTTAGCAAAACACTCGGCCGGACTGGCTGCCAAGGGCTCTGCAGTCTCAACATTACAGAGCTGGCTATCTGTGCCGTGGTGCCTCCTGGATGTCAGTTCTCCTGCACTGAACTATTTCTTCATTTTGTTTACTTCTGAATCCAATTTTTGCACAGACCTGTTTTGTTTGTCAGAACGTAAGTCACATACTTGCATCCTAACTGCAAGGGAATCTGGGAAGGTAAGAACGTTTAGGTAGGCAGGTTACTATGCTGCATCAAACTGTTTCTGTTTCTGCAAGAAAAAAGTAGAGAATGGCTATTGGTAAGCAGTGTCTAATCTGGTGTCTAATCCTGCATGGTTCCCCAAATGGCATCAGGCTACCATTCTAATTAGAATGGTCTGGACCCACAGAGATCTCATGTGTAGCTAACTGGTTATAAAGTCTTCTGCACTGAGAGACAGATGACTTTCTAAGAAACTTCTTGGTTTGTATAATCAAAACAAACAAAAACCAAGCATTAGGCATAGAAAACAGAAGTCTTTGACTCCTTAAAGGTAAAGAATCATCACTCCTCACCAAATTCGTAAACTTGAGCCATAGATCCAGAGCCCACTGAAAGAAAGAGAGGCCCAACACCCTTGAGAAATGATCCTAAATTATATAACATGTATTTGTTACAAGTCCTACTCCTGACTGTCTTCAAAGGGATCTAATTCCTTTCCAAGGTAAAAATCACTGGGTGGGGGTGATTTTGGATGTTTTCATTGATTCTGAGCTAATTCTTAGGGATCTAGTATCCTATTGTGGTCACATGGTCAGGGGATCTTGTAGGGGTGTGAGGTGATACATTTGGACATCAGAGTTACATAATGGACCCCAACTCCATTCCATGTTGCTTTTCTCAATTCCTGGTTATCAAGTTATAATAGATATGTTCAATATGGGAAATATTGCATTGATTTTCTAAAAGGTTTTATGTTAGAAAGTTCCAAATGGGAGACTTAGAGTAGTAAACCAAAGCAATACCCTATCCCTGGAGGAAATCATTAAAGCCATTGACAACTTGACAGTCACAGTGTGATGATTCTGATCACAACATCCTTTAAATCACTTTTTTGTCCATTGCAGCAAGTGGCAATATCCTGAAGAATGGCACTAGATTACTACAATATGATCAAGTGGCCTTCAATTGCAGCTATTCTGGATATGGTCACCTTACTTAAAAAACAAATTACTTTTAAAAAATTCGGTTCTAATAAGAAGACACAATTTACATTTACCTGGTAAGGACTGCAGTGCATTTTATTGCTCCAGTTTTCCATGTCATAATTTAGTCCACAGAGAAATTTGAGCCCATCTTCATCCCACAAGAAATCAGGCTGATTCAGCACATCGACAACAGCACGCTGATAGCACTTGAAGAGCAGAAGCTGCACGTATTATAGACACCTGGTTAATATACATAGGCAAGGCTGGGTGTTGAATCCCATGAAAATATGGACCTTCAATGATTAAATAAATTCTTATTTTTATAATAATATATTTATAGCAATACTGCATACAGGCATAGATTCCTAAATAAAATATTATATTTTAAATCAGTCTGATATTGCTACTTTATGTTTTTTTTTGTCCTCATAATTCTATATATGTCTTCATATGTGGACACTGTGAATTTGCACTCCTGTTTAAAATGTCATAGTGAGTCAGCCGGGCACAGCGGTGCATGCCTCTAATCTCAGCATTCGGGAGGTTGAGGTAGGTGGAGCATTGTGAGTTCAAGGTCAGCTTGGGCTACAACATGAGCAAGGCTGGCCTGAACTACTAATGTGACCCTGCCTTGAAAAAAGGGCCGGGAGTTTGGCTCAGTGGCTTAAGCAGCTGCCTGGCAAGTACGAGGTTGTGAGTTTGATCCCTGGTACTGCAAAAACTAAACTAAACTAAACTAAAATAAAATAAAATGCCATAGTGAGCTTTGCTTTGCTGTTCCATCGGAGCTTAGATTGATGTTTCTCTATTCTAAGGACTGTTGCTATAAATGTTCTCATATAAATTGGTTTTGCAGGAGAGGGAAGAGGTTTGTGATACTTCCTTAGGATGTATTGCTTAAAGTGGAGTTTTTGTATCAAAAGATAGAGAGTTTAGCTTTTATAATGTATTGCTCATTGATTCAATTTGGACAAGAGGACTGGACAAATTTACAACATTACTGACAGTACATAGGCGTATTTCTCCACAAGTCTACTTATTTGGACTTTCACATTTTATTTATTTTAGGTATTTTAACATGAAATGATGCTTTAAAGTTGTATTCATATGCATTTCTTTTAATTGTTAGGAAGTCTGTGCATTACACGGTGTGGCATCATTTTTTTTTCATTTTATAGTTTGTTTATATTCTAGTTTTCCCAATGATTTTGTGAGCCTGTCACTAGTAGAGACTATGTAACCATCATCCATGTGCCTACCATCTATGCTTTATTTATTAAGCAATTATTATGTCCCAGTCCAGGCATAGTGCTAAGATAGAGGAATACCAGAGAATAAGCCACATTGCTAACCCCAAGGGGCTCTCATTGCAGTTAGTAAGAGTGTGAAGATCAGTGATTATTATTAAGTGTGACTCAAAATGTGCACAAAGTGTTAATGAGGTTCAGAAGAGGAGTAGCAAAGACTTTTCTCCAAATTGTTCTTTGAAGAACCAGGGAATAATTCTAGACAGAACCATTCATGTGTTCAGATCCAGTGCTCAGGGAGTGAAGTTTCAGAGAGTGAACACTCGGATGAATCAAGCATGGGAACATAAGTTACCAAGCAGAAAAAGGAAAGCCAATTGTGCGCTTAGAGAAGAGACAGTATGCATATGAGGCATTGAAGTGAGAGTTTTATATGACCTTAAGAAGGGGATGAGAGGAAGCCTCTAAAATTAGGTGAATCTGTTATTATATTCTGGGTTCTAGGCAATAGAAAATAGGCCAGGCATGGTGGCGCACACCTCTAATCCCAGCACTCCGGAGGCTGAAACAGGAAGATTGCTGTGTTTGAGGCCAGCCTGGGCTACATAGTAAGTTCAAGGCTAACCTGAACAACATAGTGAGACCATGTCTCAAAAAACAAAGCAAAACTAATACAAAAAAATACTCTATCTTCACTGATTTAGACAGTTAAGATAAATTTATTATCTCATTAAGCAAAAAGCTCAAAGGTAAGGCTGCTGCTCCTAGGTCAGCTAACTTACGGCTTGACAGTACCATCAAGGACCTAGCTTCCTTCCAGATTTCTGCCTGTCATCCTCATGGTTATGAGCTGACAATGTCACTGATCAAGCTGTCTTTTGTAGACAGAACAATGTGAGGTTGAAGAAAAGGGACCATCTCTTTCCTACTCTTCCTTCTTTTCTTCCAGTTTTTTTTTTTTATCAGTACATATTTGCTGTTTATAATGCTTACATTCACTATGGCATGTTGGTACATGAACATAACACATCTGAACTCTTTTTAGTCACCTTCCAGTTCTCCTTTTCTCTTTTCTTCGTATATTGGTCCCATTCCCTTTTGCAAAAGGTCTATCCCTTTTTTTCCTATTATCTTTTTTTTTGCCTTGTTCTTTACTTATAGTTTGAGTTTCTCATATAGGAGAAATCAAATGATACCTAAGTTCATATGTCTGATTTATTTAACTTAACATTATGGTCTCATGGGGAATTAATTTTCTTACAAATGACTCAAGTTTATCCTTTTTTATGACAGAGTAGTAGGCCATTGTGTACAAATATCACATTTCTTTATTTATCCATCTGGTAATGGACATATAGGTTGATTTCAAGATTTAGCTATTACGAATTGTGCTGCTATAAAAATGGTAATGAATTTATCATTGTAATATAATGCCTTTAACTCTTTCAGAAAGATACCTGGAAGGGTAACAGCTGGGTTGAATGGATAAAACCTTTCCCAAAATTTCCAGAGAGGGCTTCTCACTTCTTTGCACTTACCAAATTATATACTGACTTCAAAACTAGCCTTCGGCAAGGGAATGGCATTGTCAGGACTGGCATAGATGTTTTAGGACTTATTTATGGATTGAAAGTAGTTATTTTACCTGGCTGCTGAAGCAGGTCAAAATCATAGTGTAATTATCAAAAAAGTTTACAGAAAAGGTTTTTGAATACATAACCAATTGCAGTTGCTATATCAAGGAAGTGATATTTGTATCCTCTAAGAGGCTGGTTGATTCATGGATGTCACTTGTGAATTATTTACAGCACAGACTCCATCATTAATCACTTCTGCCCACGTAGAGTCTCAACAGTAATTGGAAGAATCATAGCAGTGCTCTCCTCATCCTTCCCCAGTAAAACAATGGATAAAGAGAAATGAATCCAGCTATTAGATAAATTTTCACTGCATGCCTTCTATGTGCTGCAGTGCAGGTTCCATGGATGCACAGCAGAATGCAGCTCTTAGTCATGGTCTCAAAGAGTTTATCATGTGAGTTGGGGTGAGAAGATAGGTAAGGCGTAAACACATTCATGTACATAATTTGAAATTATAAGTAGAACAATTAGAGCTGTCATTTATTGAGTATATGATATGGTCTACCTAAGAATTTTACCTACTTTTGCATTTGTTTTAGATAGTTATCCTTAATTCTTTTCTCCATTTGCCATGGGAAAAGTGAGTCTCAGAAGGATTTGATGCATTTTTTAAGGGCTCCTGGTCAGTAAGGGTGAGAGCAAGGACTTACACTGAGCTCTGCTGACTCAGAAGGTATCCAGCTCACTGCTCTGATATATAGTATCCCTGTCATTCACTCAAACACCAAAGTGCTATGAATTTCCAGGGAAAGGTCATGCTTATTTTGTCAGCGGTATGGCTATGGACACTTTTCAAAGGAAGTGGAATGTAAGCTGCATCTTGGAGACTAGGAGGAGTAACGAGATGAACATGGTGGCAAAAGCCTTCCAGGCAGGGGTTAGAACAAGTGCAAAAGCTTAGAGGCATGGGAAATCTGGAATATGGGGCACATTTGGAATTGGGATTCAACAGGTAAGGTGGGCCAGATGGAGATAGCCTTGTATCTTGTGCTTAGAAAGTACGAATTTGTCTCATGAACAATGGACATCATTTGAAGTCTTTGGAACAAAACTGGATTTTAGAAAGAGCAACATGTCAACATTTTGGAAAGCTGACTTGGAGGAGTCAAGATCGTGGAGAAACTGTTGTGTGGTCCAGATGAGAGATAATTAGAGGGAAGAAGTGAAGTAACTGAAGATTCATTTTAGTACTAGAATCAACAGGATTTGTAATTGATTAGAGTTGAGAGTTAAAATAATTTCAAGATGATTTCCACATATTCCACTAGAATGTCTATGATATATATTTAGAAATCTTTGTATGGTAGGTGCCAGAAACTCAGCTTAAGCAAAAAGAATAGTGAAGAGACCTGTAAATGAGAAGAAATTGAGTAGCTTTTAGAGCTGAAAGAAGAAATGTAAGAGAGGTTCAGTACCACTAAGATATTATCTCTCCTTGTCTCTTGGTTTTTCCTGTGTGCCAGAAAAGATGACCAACTTCAGTTCCAAATGTGCATCCTCTGTTATTGCAGTGCAAATATAGTTTCCCTCACCCATACACCTGCTTAGGTCATAGGCTTTCCCTGGACCAATTCCTGTATCGAGGAAAATGTGGTATTACAGTGACCAAGACTGAATCAAACGTTCTGTCTTATGGCCAGAAGAAAGGTGTCTTAGTTACTTTTCTCTTGTTGCTCAGACAGAATACCTGACACCCAAAATTAGGGAAGGGCAGGTTTATTTTGTCCAGTTCTTGGGGGGTTCTGTCCATACTCAACTGGCTCCAAGGCAGCATAGCATGGTGGGGCTGCCATTCATAGCCACCACAACAGCAAGGCCCAAACCAGCAAGAGAGAACACAACTTCCTTCCACCCTTACATTGTATGTCGGTTCCACCCCTGGGTGGGTGCAACACTCACATCACCAATCCCAGCACCAGACAACAAATGCCAGATTCAGCCCCATCTATGATTACATGAGACTTTGCGGGGGGGTGGGGGGAGACACAGGAGCATACCTATAACATTCCACCCCTGGCCCCACAAGGACTCATGTATATCCTTTATACAAAAGACATTTAGTCCATTCCCAAGAGTTGCCATAGTCCTAACAGTTTCAGCATTGCTGAGAAGTCCAAGAAACAAATCTCCTCTGAGATCTATGGCAAACTCTTAACTGTAACCCCCTGTACAAATGAAAACAAGTTAAACACTTCCAAAATGCAAAGGCACAAGACAAACATTACCATTCCAAAAGTTATAAATGGGAATACAAAGCATTGGAACCAAAGCAAGTCCAAAATCCAGCAGCGCAAACATTAAGTCCTGGAGTTCTATACTTAGTACCTGAAGCAATCTGGTTGTAAACTCCAAAAGCCTTGAGTGACTTCATCCCCGTGGCACTTGCAGGGATTTTAACTTTCATAGTGTTTCTCTTAAGCCCACTCTGCTTGGTTTTTGTAGCTTTCCTTGGATACTCCACATTCCTGGATTTTCCAAACTTCTGGGTTTTCCATTGCACCCTTGGCTTTACCCTTACATCTTTACATATTGCTCTCTGAAGGTGGGGTGGAAGTTGCCTTAACCTTAGAATTTGTGCATTTTCCTTGCACTTAAAACCAGTGCCACATGGATGCTGCCAAGGTCCACTGCCAGCTGGAGCAGTAGCCAGGCTTTCCTCTCTCTTGGATGTAGAGGTCAAGTGCCTGGATTGCTGAGCTCTCTAAACCTGATCATGAGGAAAAACTTCTCTATGCCACCACCATTCTGGAATCTGGTGTGGCTGCTGCTATTCTGGAATCTCCTGTGGCCTCTGTCACCACTCTGAGACATGGCACTCTGCTGCTTTTTTCTCTGAGCAAACCCTTTCACTTTTGCTGGCTTGAGGCTGCAAAGGGTGGACGCCAGCTTCTTCCCAGGATGGCCCAAGGTTATCTTTTTTATTTCTTTGTTCCTTCTCAGCAATCGAGGTCTCAGCTCTATCTTTACAGGCCACAACTTTCTGGCCAGACTCACGGCATTTTAAATCATCCTGCTGGGGTCTTTGCCCTTGATTCACAACATAAATCTGGCTAAAAGCCCTCAACAATAGCCACATCACTGTCTCAACATTCGACTGCCTTGAAATTTCCTTTCCCAGATTAATCAGTCGTTTGCCCTTCATCTGAGTCTCAGACAAAGTCTCTGGACATGAGCAAAAGGTAGACAATCTTACTGCCAAGCTGTAACACACATCATGTGGAGTCCAACAACCAGTGCAGTCCTTCTTCCCAGCAGAAACCTCACAAGCCTGGTCTTTACCAGCAGGCTTTTTATCAACCTTCTGGTCTTCTGAGCTCTGGCCAGAATCTCTCATATGGAATAGCCTAAGCTGTTCCAGTGCTATTCTTTCAGGCAGCATCTCCAAACCTTTCCAAACTCTTCCCATAAGCCATTTCCAAAGGCTCTTGAACCATGTGGTCAGATTTAGTCACAGCAATGACCCCACTCCTCTGTCTTTATTACCCTTCTCTCATTGCTGAGACAGAATTCTTGACACCCAAAATCAGGAAGGAAAGGTTTATTTCTTACAGTTCTTGGGGGTTTCAGTTCATACTCAGTTGGCTCCAAGGCAGCGTGACATGGTGGGACTGCCATTCATGGCTGCCACAACAGCAAGGCCTGAACCAGCAAGAGAGAAAATGCCTTCCTCCTGCCCTTACGCTGTATGCAGACTCCATCCCTGGGTGGGTACAACACTCACATCACCAATCCCAGAGCTAAACAACAAACTAATCAGAAGTGTCAGACTCGGCCCCATCCATGATGACATGAGGCTTTGCAGTGGGGACGTAAGACCATACCTGTAACAAAAGGAAATGGTGAGAAGGTACTGGGCAACTCAAGATAATACCTATCATGGCTCACACTAGATGCTGTTGATCAAGGCAATGGGAAACAGTATGAAATGGCTTTCAATTTAGACCTGATTTGGATATGTGGAGTTCATAGCATCAAACTTGCCAGCAGATTCCAACTGCTATAATATTTTATTGAAATCAACATGCTGGTGAGACAAGGCGCTTGACAGACAGCAGATGGCTCTCACACAGAAAGGCTAATCAATTCAGACAAACAACAGCCATCATAAAAGAGTAGAATGAACACAGCATGCACACACATCAGAACGACTCAGAGACAAAGGGTTTTAGCTCTAGATATGAAAGAGAAACAACATCTATACATCTATGCGACAGCATCATTAGAAAGCCTGGGCATTCAGACTCTCCCCAGGTGACTTACCTCCTTGGCTCACCTTCACAAATCTCTATACCACTTCCACTAAACTCATCAGGCTTCTCCAGACTCCCTTAGGATTTTTTACCTCAGGACCTTTGTCCCCTTCCTCCCTCCCTTTCATCCTTCCCACTGTCCTTTCTCCCTTTCCATCTTTCTTCCCTTCTGCAGTTCCCCTGCTGGGAACATATTTCTATGCTCCCCTTTCTGTCCACTGAGAACTGACCCTGTCTTTAAGGTCCCCCAATGTCCTCCATCTTCATAAAGACTTGTATTGTTAATGCTTCCAGCTAGATAAAACAGGTTTCAGGCTTTTGAAAAACAGGTGGCCTGCTTCATTCGTCCCTGTAATACCCAGGAGCACTTGGCACAGGCCTTAGAACTAAGTTCTTCATGAAGTCTTATTAATCTACTTCTAATATTAGGGTGGGAGGAGTGACACTCCTTAAGAGATAGAAAAAGTATTTTCAATATATAGTAAAAAATAAATGATAAGATAGTATATTGAAATACCTTTAAAATCGGTAATAGAGGATAAGAGACCCAATGAAGAGGCAGGCAAAGAAAATTAATATAGAATTTATGGAAAGGCCAATATTTTTGAAAGAGGCCACCTTCACTAGTTATTGAAGGGATGCAAATTGAAATAGCATGTTCACAAGTTTTGCTTGTTGAATTCGGAAAGATTTAAAAAATGGATTTTGTAGGACTAGTAAGATTTTGGTGAAATAATTACTCATATAATACACTTGGGACTGCATGCAAATATGACATTCCTGAAAATGAATTTGGGGATTTTTACTAAATTTTTAAAATGTCCATACTTTTAAAATCTTAATTTTGCTTCTAGACTTTTATCTTAAGAGCTAAACATATTGATTACATACAAGAATACACAACTTAGTATGATGGTGAATGACCTGGTTGATTCTCACTTATTCAGTGTCCAGAAGGCAGCCCCAGAAAGAAAAATGGGATTTTTACATTTCCTTTCTTCTTTCGGTAAGAAAACCACTGACAATTTGTTTGATGCCTGCTTCAATATGGTAAGTCATTTTTTTCATTGGTGTGAGAGTCTACTCTTCCAGGTAGACCTTCATCTGGGATCTTTCATATTAATCTAAGCTCTTGCTGTGAGCACCCCTGGCTCCCATGCAACACAGTAGGTATTATTTGTCTGTTCACCTCTTAGGACCTGAAGGTCTTTGGAAGATACGATACACTGCAGTAGAGGCTGAAATACCTGGTAGGTAACAGATAAGAAGGAACCTCATTTTATTACTCCTCTTGTTACTTAAGTACTGTCAGCCCAATCATTCATTCACCTACCCACTTATCAATTCAACTAATCATTCATCCACCCATCCATTCTTTTATCCATCCATCCTTCTATTCATCTGTATATCCATCATTCATTTTTCTGTGCGTCTATTTAAGCATTTCTCCATCTTTCTTCCAAATATTTACTGAGTGTATGCTATGTGTTAGGAGCTGTGTTGGGTGTTGGGTGGTATTATGCAGGTCATAATCATGGTCTCTGCTTCCAGGATATTCATGGTTTAGGTGCATGATAAACTAAGAGATGTTCAACTGTTTCTTCCAGAGATCAACACAAAGAGTTCTGAAGCATGGAGTGGGGTCAAAGTGTGTAGCTCCCCTAGATGGTGGATCCCCATGGAAAAGTCTGGGTGAGATGTTCCAAATTACAGTACTTACAAGTTTATCTAGTAATAATGGAGAGAGACAGACATATACAGACACAGAGAGAGAGAGAAAGGGAGGGAGAGGGAGAGAAGGAGGGAGAGGGAGAGAGAGAGAGAGTGACAGCGAGAGAGCAAGAGCGAGAGCGAGAGCGAGAGCGAGAGCGAGAGCGAGAGCGAGAGCGAGAGAGAGAGAGAGAGAGAGAGAGAGAGAGAGCTTGGAAGGGAAAGGATGGGCAGAGCATGAAGATCTTGTTGTTCATGCCTAGGAGTCTGGGCTTTATTTGAGAGCCAAAGGAGGACACTGAAAGATTTAGGGGAGAAGAGTTTTAAGTAATTTTGAAAAATCAAACTGCTAACTGGGAGGTGGATGGAATGGAAGCATGAGGCTAGTCAGGACTACAGTGATCCAGAAATGAATTATAATTATCCAGAGGGATAGGTGAACTAAGAAATGGGAGAAGAGGAAAGGAAATAGAATT